>JANHGL010111870.1:0-10112 GCA_024611195.1 Ceyx melanurus | reverse complement strand
CTGGATGTCTCTGTGCTGTGGATGGAGCAGGGACCGCTCACCCTTCGCTGTTTTTATCGCTGCTGGAGGGTCTGTGCTGTGGGTGGAGCAGGGACCGCTCACCCTGCGCTGGTTTTAGCACGGGCATCACCCGAAGGACACGGCAGTTGTCCCTCGGAACACCTTTGTCTTCCCCCTGAGCAGCCCGCGATGAGCCGCCTTCAGCAGCGCTGACAAAAGAGAACTTGTGGCAACGCTTAGGATGAAAGTTTATTTTCCACCCCGGTGCTGTCTGGTTGAGCCTCGGGGGTGCAGCCCCTTCCCTGCTGCACGGCCCATGGGTGTGAGGGGATGCTGCCTGCTTAGTCAGCTCAGTGACTTAGGGATGATAAGGGATGGGGGAGGTGAATGACCTTCCCGGGGAGGGAGAATTGGAGGTGAGATGGTTGCTCACAAGTATAGTCTATTCCAAGTATATTGCCCCGTTTATCCCGAGTGTATTGCCTGTTTATCCCAGATATATCACCCCGTTTATTCCCAGTGTCTTGCCCGTTATCAGCTGCTGCTCCCTGCTGCACAGTCCATCAGGCTTTTAAAGAGCCCTCTGGAAGAAAACCCTCCCCAAAACAAAAGATTTCCCGAGGGAGAGGGAGGGGCAGAGTGGGTTGAGCGAATGCAAATGTGCATGGGGCAGAGCAGAGGGTCGCAGGGGCAGCGGGTTCCGGGCTTTCTGCGGGACCACCCCCCTTTGTCATCCCCCTAAGAGGATTCACTTCCCGGGCTGCCATTGACGTCAGTAATGCGATTGCCAGCGGGTAATTCACCCCCCAGCACATCTGCCCTGCAGGGCTGCAGCCCCGGGGGGCTCCGCTGATGATCTGCTTCCCCTGCCTGCTGAGACCTGCAGCCCCTGGGGAGCTGCTGGTGTGGACTGGGGGGCACTGGAGCTGAGGATGAGGGGCAGGCCACGGGGATGTTTGCCGTAGTCCTGCTGCTGTCGTTTTCTGGGTGGTGGAGAGGCTGGCTATCCAATTGTTTATGAAAATTCTGTTGGTTATGATTTAATTCCATTTATTGTGCTCAGGGGGTGTGAAAAGGTGACTGGCTGGGTGACAGATGGAGTCCTGCAGTGTGGGGCTGCCCTGGTGCAACAAAGTGCTGTCCAGTCAAGAGCTGGAATGTGCTGGAGCTCGCATCTGGTGCTGCAGAGTAGGGATAAAAGTTTATCACCCAGGAGTTTGTCATGCAGGCCCTTGATGGTGAGGGGATGGCTCTAGACCTGGGCTGTCCCACCCAAACCCAACTCCAGCTGATGCTCTGTGCTTCCCCCTTTCCTTCAGGCTGTTAACAGCTACCTGCCAAGGAGGAGACACCTTTTATCCCTGTCCTGCTGCCCTCACTGTGTTTCCACTGACAAGGAACTGCTTTCTGCCTCCAGCTAATAAGGAAAGGATGCCAAACGTGCTAATTTTCCTCCTGTCATGATGTACAGCCTCAATCAGAGCCTCTGTGAGAGGATATTTTGGATTGATGTGCAGAGGGTCTGTGTGCTGGTGTCTGTAGAAGCATCAGAGTGTAGTGAAGTATTTGGGGTACAGTGAAATATCTGGGGTGTAGTTGGGAACACCTCACAACTTGTGTGCTCTTCGTTTCAGCAAGGCCTGCTGCCCAGCTGAGCTGGTGTGCTGCTTTGTAACCATGGTGGTGTGTCTGGGTTTATTTGTTTTGGGTTTATTTGCTTTGTTTGGGTTTGTTTGTTTTGTTTTGGGCTTGTTTGTTTGTTTTATTTTGAATGTATCCCCCTCTCCGCGGACACATTTCCTGGAAGGAGGCTGGAGCAGTGGGGGAAGAAAGAAGATTGCAGCTGATCAGCAGGAGTAGGACAGCTGGGCACCTGCTGCTGAGCCCTTGAAGACAGCCTGGCATTAATAGGCAGTGGAGTTGCTGTGGAACCAGCAGTATGCTCCCAGCCTGGGCTGCAGGAGGGGAAAAACCTCCTGAGCTGCCACTTCTGGGTAGATATCTCTGCATCTGAGGCTGGAGGGGAAAGCCCTGCCTGGAAAGGTCAGCAGCAAGGGTGAGGTGGGTCCCAGCTCTGGGCTGCTGCTGGGGATGCTGTGTGAGCACTGCAGTCCATTCCTGACCTACTCTGTCCTTCCAGGCTCTGCTTAAAGAGCCCTCAAATGAAAAATAGATGATGAAGCTTTCAGGGTGCCCTTTGCTCTCCACTAGGCTGCAGTGGCTGGGGGCAGTTGTGGCCAGATGTGTAGCTGTGGATCTCAGAAGATGCACTAGAGCATCTTCAGAAGGAGCTGAGGGCAGCCCCAGTGCTCTGGCTGCCAGGGTGTGTGGCTCAGAGTGCTGCTGGACAAACCCCCCTGGTGTTGAGCTCACCCTGGAGCTGTCAGGCTCTGGGGGCTGCCTGGGATGGGTTTTTCCCCTTTGGCCTTTTTGGGTTACAGCAGGAAAAGCTGCCCCTTGATAACAAGCTGTATCTCTTGTCTCCAGGGATGGAATTCTTTCCCTTCTTGCAACCCAGGAAGGGCCCTTGGGCTCTGTCAGCCTCTGGTGCCCTCTCTGTGCAGCTGGACACGTGTGAGATGAGTGTGGGTGGGCAGAGAAGGCAGCTGATGGGCAAGAAGGATGAATTTCAGCTTCTGGCCTGAGATCCCCTCAGCCCCTGGAGCTGGAGGACGTGCAGCAGGGGAAGCTGCAGGTGCCTTGAGAGGGTCTGGGAAGCCACAGCTCCCTTGTGCACGGGGCTGGAACCCTTTCTGCTCCCTGGAGGCATTGCTGTGGTCAGGGAGGGGGCACTGGAGCTGCTCTTTGGTGGGCATGGGGCAGAATAGAGTCAGGGTGGTCACCAGCTCCCTGCATTTCTGCTCTGGACTGGTTTGCTCTCTGGAAAAGAGCTGACTGATGCTGAGTGGCACAGGAGTGTCTGGGCAGTGGAGGGTGGTGGGTCTGGGGGGTCCAGAACTGCACTGTGTGGGCAGCAGGGTGTGCACAGGTAGCTGCTCGCCTGGGCATCAGGTGGAGAGTGCAGGAGCAGCTTTGTCAGCATCCATCAATCTAAAGGTGTTCCACTCAGAAATCTCTATTTGCACTCTGCTTTTCCCAGGTAGCATCAGCACACAGTGTTTTGGGAAGAAGAGTGCCCTGTGTGTCCAGGGCTGGCACAGCTGTGTCAACTTCTGATCAAATCAGGCTGCACTAACCTTTTTATGTCTCCTAACTAATCCACACGTGGGAGTGAGTCAGTTTCTGCTGCACCTCCTAGAAACAAATGATTTTCAGAGTGAGTCAGGGATGAGTGGACCTGTTTCATTAGCTGTTTTTAGCAAGTCGCTTTTATTTCATGGCTATCTGAAGCCCAAGCTTTAATGTGCATGGTGATGTGTAGCTGAGTTGGGAATGTTCAACTGCTACAGATTCTCCACATTTCATAACATTCTGTTTTAGCCCTGGCCTGTACCTTCAGGGAACTCCCCAGCTGCTTTTAGGTGGCTATTACAAAAGGAAGAATGGTAATTATTAGCTAAAAATCGGATTTCTCTGAGCCATTAACAATATAGTGCCTAGGATTAGGAAAAAAATACAGGTTCATCTTTTTCATTACCTGTGTCTGGAAAGATGAACGGGCTGATGTGCACAGGCAGAGCTGCTGAGAACAATAGAAGGGACTTGTTCAAGCTTTTCACTGTGTGTTTGCCTTTGATAGAGTTTAGGGCTGTGATTAATGCCAGTCTTTCATAAGGCACCCCTGAGAATTCCAGCATCTCCTTGATGCAGCTCCCAGAGAGCTGGTGTCAGCCTCACTAATGCACCCCCCTGAAGCTCTGCTGCTGGCTTCAAATTCACTGTAAGAAATGAAGGGATTAAGAAGCTTTTCCAGGTCTAGGAATTTCAGTCTGTGGGTGGATGTGACCTGTCCATTGTAGCTGTCTCCCAACACCTCCAGATTCCACTCAGCTTTTCTCAGCAGCCTGTGCAGGTTGCCTTGAGTCACAGCTTTGTTCACCACTGTGAAGGGAGCTTTTTTTCCCCTGAAAATACATATAATCAATAATAAAACAGATAATAATAAATATATATCAATTATGTCATCAGTTATATATCATAAATTGCAGAGATCTCAATATAGATCATCAATTCTCTATCAGTTACAGAGATATCTCAATATAGATCATCAGTTCTATATCAGTTGCAGAGATCTTATAATCAATTGCAGAGATTTTAATATAGATAATTATATGTCATCAATTGCAGATCTCAATATATCATCAATTCTATGCCATCAGTTGCAGATATATCTCAAATTCTTGTCACCATTTGTACTTCAGGATCAAAATAAACAGGGAAGAAGTCTTTATTAGTCCTCCTTGAAATGTTTTAATGCCACGTTAATGGTTTTCCATCCCCTCTTGCAGAGACCCCTGTTGCCTGGGAGCTGGAGGGGGTTGTGTGTGGCCTTCCCTGCCTCTGCAGAGCTGCTGGAGACTGGCTTCTGCCATCTTCATCTTCCTCATCTCTCCTCCAAAGCTGCCTTCCTTATGCTGGCTTTGCTGCTGCTCAGTGGCTTGGATTATGCAGACAGGGAGCTGAGTCTTCTCTGCTTTATTTAGCTGTAATTAAGGCAGAGAGTAAACAGCAGCAGGGTGACTTCAGGGGTAAAGATCCCATTAGCATTTGGAGCCACGTTCCCAGGGGTTGCTGTTGAAGATGCTTGTCCTGTCCTGGCATTCCCTGCACCCTGGGGCATCCTGGGACACTCTAGGGGCATCCTAGGGACATTCGGGGTCCCTCCTGGGTGTGACTGAGCTGGACACCCCATGGAGGTCTCTGCAGATCTCTGACTCCTCTTGGGCTGTGATCTGCAGAGTAGCAGGCACTGTGCTGGTTCCATGGCTGGCTATGCTGCAGTCACAGGTTTGCACTGGAAATGTGACATTAAAGGCTTTGTTTTCCATTATCTGGCCTGTGATCAGTGGCAGTGCACCTGGGAAAAATGGGAATATGAGCACATTTTCTCTCTTGGTTTGTGTTGTTCAGGGCAGGGAAAGGATCTTGCTGCCCTCACCATCAGTGCTTCCTCTTAGGATGGTTTTGCCCTGCCAGCCTCCTAAATCATCTAAAAAAAGGAAACTACAGTGATTCAGAACCTCACCCTGTCTGACTTATTCTCCCTGCAGGAGCCTGGCAGGAGGAAAATTGTCCATGGACAAATACAGGGCTGTAAAGGTCCCTGTGAAATAACTGGTAAGCACCAGATGTTGTGTTCTGGGTGCAGAGTGGAGGCTGGAGTGTGTGGGGCTGAACCCTGCAGCCTTTTTTGGGTAATGTGGCATTTCTCCTCAGCTCACACCCCTGTGTCTTTCAGAGCAGCCCTTGGGGGGGCTGCAGATGAGCTGGCCTCTGGTGTCAGGGGAACAGCACAAACATCAAGGCAGATGTAACTAGCTGTAGCAAAAAGCCTTAGTCATGCAGCAGGGGAACTGCAGCTGGATGTGCTCTCTGAATTCTTCATCAGCCAGCTCAGCCTCGGGTTTCCTGGGTGGTTACTGGTTAAGTGGGGAATGGTGACAATAGAAGCCAGCTGGTTCCAAACTGGTTGTGCTGGCCTGGGCCTCCAGATAACGTTCTGAGGGACAGGACAGCTCAGTGGAGGTTGTGTGAGGCCTGCAGACTGGCTTCATCTTGCCCCTGAAAGGTCTGAGTGGTTAAGTGTGGTTTTCACTCTGGATATGTTGGTGTCCATTGCTTTTTCCCACGTGTGCTTTCCTTTTCTCCTTGGTAGCAGCTGGAGTGGTTTTTGTTCCATGGAGCTGTCAGAAGAGCCTGCAGCCCCTCCATGACTGGGCCTGGAGCAGCCTTAGGAGTAATAGGTATTTATTTAGCTGTTCTGCTAGACAGGCTCTGAGAACACCACAGGATCTCCAGTAGGTCCCAATATCTGACATTATTTGGTCTGACTAAGCAGTTGCTAACAAAAGGTGAAACTAATTTTCCTCATACTTGTCAAGATCAGATGGGAGATACCTGCTGGGTTTTTTTTGCTTCCTCTGTAACATAAGAGCTTGTGTGATTTAGGTGAGGCTGGGCTCAGAGTGTGGTTGTAATGCTGATATTGCTGCCTGGTGACAGTGCCAACCACATCCAGTTGCTATATGGAAAACAGCACTGGACGTGCCCTCAGTGGTGAGGGTGAGTGTGTAAGAAGAGGACAACCCCCAAGGACCAAATGCTTCATTAGTGTTGTAATCATTAATGACCTATCGTGACACTTGGCTTCCCATGCAGTTGGATTTCCCTCTGTGGTTTGGAGACCCCTGGAAATAGAGATTTCTAAATCCTCCTGATTCCTGCATGGCTGGAATCTGGGAGGCACCCTGGGCAGGGAGCATCCCTGTGCCATTCCCTGACAGCACTGCCCATCTGATGCTCCACTGCCCTGCTGGGGCAAGGGCTGGGTGGTTTGTCCTGCATGCTGGTGTTTCCAGGGAATCTTTGCTCTTTGGTGATGTCAGAAGCTGTGGCTGTGACTGGAAGATGTTCACCCTTGCACGTTGGGGTAAAAAGCAGATAGTGAAGTGATGGCAACACCTTCTTTTTGTTGGGCAGGCTTTTCTGCCTAAAACTGCTGAGAAGTTCCCTCTGCCTCCTCTTCTATCCTTAATTTCTCTTTCATTTTGCCGTTCAGACTTATTGGCCATTTGTATTTGGAGAAGGCACTTTGCAGGGATGCCTTTAAATAGGGGTGCAAGCTGGTGCCCAGGGTGCTGCAGGGATCCTCAGCATCAGGGGCTGCAGTGAGTGGTGGTGTGCAGGGGATAATGGCTCCTGCTTCAGCATGTCCACACAATTAGAATAGAGGGGCTTTGCTGGGAAAATGTGCTCAGCAGTTTCCCTTTGGAGCTGTGGGACGGGTGACAGCTGGTGAAGGATAATGGATTATCCTGCAAGGGGGAAGCATGGGCAAGACCTATTTTCCTCCTTCAATCTCCTTGCCCTCATCTCTCTCTCCCCCCTCATGTCCCATATAACACTCAAGAACCCATCCCCTCCCTGGTCTGAGGCTCCTGGGTGGAGCCTGCTCCTTATCACTTGTGTTCCAAAAAACCAAAATACAGTCAGCGTTAAAAACATTGGCAAGGAAATAAATGTAGCTCGTGGAACAATTCATGGAAGAGGAAATCAACACTGTCTGCTTGCAGGCTTTCAGCACTCGGCCAGAAATAGGCTGCTGAGAAGTGGAGGTAAAATGTGACGTGTGTCAAATGAGAGTTTGGAGAGAGATGGAGCTGGTGTTACTACAAAGAACAAATAGATTTTGCATCTGATAACTGATTCTTGTGGGGCTTTGGGGGTGCTGATGCTCTAACACATAAAGATGAGACAATAAATTGACTTCTTGGCTCTGAAAATGCCTCTCTTAGGGTCATCCTTCAGAAGAGGACAAGTGGAATGTTGATTTCAGAGAATACAGTTGTAAACACTGCTGGACTATTTCCTGCACAAACTACTCTGCTGTTGTGAGATTCCTTAAAATAATTAGTACATTTTTGTACCCATGTAAGGGTAACTACCTAACAGAAATTGTGATTGTGCCACTCTCTGCTCATGCAGGTAATACAGAGGAATAATTCAGTACCTACCTCCTCCTTTCTTGTAAAGACTTGGTACACGTAGGTTTGAAAATGTTAATGATGCTTCTGTGAACTTTAAAATTCAGATAATACAGGAAACGAGCTAAGCTTGAAGAAATTGGGACAAAAGCAAAAGGGGATGTTTTTTAAGGTATAAACGTTAGGATGGGTGCCAAAACAATAGTCTTCAAGACTCGAAGCTACAGATGGGATGATGTGTTACTAAACTCAGTCCTCAGAAGCTCTTCCAGGTAGCTTAGAAGAAGGAAGGCATAAGCAGCATAAATATTGAGCCTCTTAAGACATGAAAAAATAAGGGAAAAAATATATCTTGCGGACTTATCAGTTAGAAAATTCCAAAGGAGTTCATGGAGCAAAAGGATTTCTCACCCTCAGCTCCACAATAACAGCATCAAAACTGAAACCAGTTTGGAGCTGCAGTACCAAGGGTGAGAAGCCTGACAGCTCTGAAAGGCTGTGGTTTGGGGCTGAATGCTGCTTGAAAGGGAGTCAGTGCAAGTGGAAAATCCTACTGGAGAGCTGAAACAATCCCTGAGCGGGCAGAGGAGCCAGGCTTTGCTGGGAGGGCACTGGCAATAAATTAATAAGGGAGAATACTCCATTCTGTGTGAAGGGAGTGTGTCCAGCTGGAGCTGAGGCAGCAGGAAGAGCACCAGGGCCTTTCTCTCTCAGTAGTTGACTCGGGCTCTAGTTACACTCAGTTTTAGTGAGGCTGCAGCAGCTGAAAGCTTTGGCAGCTCCTTGTTCTCCTGCTCTGGAAATGGGCAGCTCTGGAAGCTCATCCAAGCTGCTGTGGTTCTGCAGCTGCACCTGCCCTGGGAGCATCTCGGGCTGGGGCTGTTGCTGAGGAGGAGCTGGGCAGCAGCAGAAGGGAGCCTGAGGTGTCCATGAGGATGGAGATCACCAGCCTCCTGCCAGCTCTTCTGATTCCTGGTTTCACATCAGCACCCCTCTCTGTGGCTGTGGATGAGGAAGACAAGGCAGTTCTCCAGTGTGTGCAAATTGGGAGTCGGAGCACAAGGGGGTTGGGGGAAACACCAGGAAAAACCTTTTCCCAGTGGGGGTGCCTGTGTTCAATGGCAGTGATTTTGGGACCAGTTAAAGGCAATAGACAGGTTTTTCCTACTGGCTTTGAGCCTATGGAGAAAGAGGGAGAAGCTGGAACCCGGAGAGTTGGGGCTGATGACTCTGCTGGGGGTGCAGGAAAGGGAGGTTCTGGTTTGGAATGGTGCTTCCAGGTTAGGGACTGCCCAGAAGAATGTCCATTAAACAGCGTGTCTTGTGGGCTGGCTTGAGGCTGGTGGAAGCTGCTTGACTAAAATGATGATCCAGAAACTGTATTTAAGGATTTTTGAAAGACTTCCTGGTACAAATGTCAAGAAAAGGTGGTCCGTAAAGACTAAACAAAACCAAAAGGGTGTTCTTTGTGACACAGAATACTGAGATCAGGGGAAAGAGCTTGTTCAGTGCATGTTTATTATTCAGTATTAGCAAAAACCTGATCAGGAAAGTGACAGAAGTGTGAGCTGAGGGGAAGAGGAAGAGCTGTACAGTGACTGTGTTAGATACAGCTGAATTTGTAATGCCTGGAGAAAAGGTAGTGTTCTGTTTTTAGATGCCTGTTCCGTGTGCTTTGCATCTCCATGTGATGTTCCAGCTCTTTAGTCATGCTCTAAATCAGTTGGATTTGAGAAATTCACCCTGAGCTGTTGCAGAAACTGCCTTCCCTAGGGATGGCTGCTCTAGTGAGAGGGTGGGTTAAAATGTGAACATGCACAAACTGTCATGTGTCTGATATTCCAGAGTGTGATAAAGCCAAAAGGTTTTCTTTCAGGGCTATTCAGTGTGTATTAAACCCCTCCTTGCTTCCAAGAAAGTTGTAGATAGATTTTTATTCTTCATTAATAATCTTGGTCAGGTTGAAACCTCAGAATAATTAGGTTTTATAGTGTTCAGCAAACCAAAGACTCAAAAGAGTAATGTTCTGGAACAGAATTCTGCAGGCATCTGAGATTATTTCCTTAATAAGGGCAACTTTTGGCTCTGTTTTTTTTTTTTTTTTTTTGAGCCATGAGCACTTGTAACAGATCTGTACTGCTAATAATCCATGTACTGCACAATTGGACTCCTAAGGGTTAGGATCTCCTTAGAGATTTCCAGTGGATGTCATCTCATCATTTGTGTGCTGACAAAAAAAAACCCAAATCTAGACTTTCCCTTTTCCATTTAAATGGTACCTGTAGCATATGGAAAGGCTGGGAATAGATACAGACACTTGGAAATGTGCTGACTTAGTGTCAGGCACCAAGGAGAAGATGCACAGTAAAATGAGAAGCTGAGCCACAGCCTGCAGAGGACAAGGAGGCTGAAATGAGAAAGGAGGGGATGGAGATGAGAAATGAGGAAGAATTTTCCCAGCAGAGGGGTGGGCACTGGCACAGGCTGCCCAGGGAGGTGGTGGAGGCC
>JANHGL010111869.1:0-10115 GCA_024611195.1 Ceyx melanurus | reverse complement strand
CAGGGGGGTTGGACTAGATGATCTTCTAGGTCCCTTCCAGCCCCTAATTTCTGTGATTCTGTGATTCTGTGATTTCTGAAAGTATCCTACAGAATGGATATTTTATACACATGAAGCAAATGCTGAAACCAAGAGAAAAATCCAAATCTTCAGTCTAAACTTTTAAAATCTAGGGAAGTAGCAGTTTAAATTCACATGAACCACTTTAGAGCAAAATACTACTTTCTGATACACTAAATAATCACATATTCATTAAAGAAATCATAAAATCACACTTAATTTTGATATATTTAGCTGATTGATTGTAAACAGTTGGTCTCAGTGAATTGCTTAAGACACATAGTGAAGTAATGACAGATGAGAATAGAACACAGGTACCTCAGGCTTCCAATTGTTTCTCCATGTTAAATAAAAGCATCTTTCTACTTGACTCAGCAATGAATTTCAAATTTTAAAAAGTCCTGGTGTTAGCTTAGCATGAGGCATCTAGTGGATGCAAAATGAGTGGTTCACTTCTATTATTCTGAACTGATCTGGGAGGAAGTAATCAAGATGAAAGAATTAATGAAGTTGTTTTTTCTCATTTACGTAACTGTAAGCCATTAGAAAACCATGTAATACTAAATAAGTTCGCCAAGATATGGTTAGCTATATGGCATAAAAAATTAAAAAAATAATAAATGTAGCAGACTATGACTTCCTTTCAGACACTACTCATGGGGAAAAAAAAAAAAAAAGAGTAAAATACTACATCAAGTAAAAGGAAGAGCAAGATGGGAAGAACAGGCTTATGAGACAACCATTTCTCAGGACGTTCAAGTAGGTATGAGGGAGAGGGTGATATACGGAACTCTATCCAAGCTTCAGAAAAAAAAAAGGTAGAAAAATTATGCTAAAAGATATTTCATTCCTTCCTAGTTCTAAGAATGGACGAGTCTTATTGGAAGGATAAAATTAAATAACACTCCTGACTTCATAATTGAGTCTGAAACCAAAATCCATTCTAGATTTTTTGTATTTCATACATTATGAGATTCTAGAGCAAGATGACAGAAACCTTAGCTTGCATGGTTACACACCCACAATGAGAATTTCAGGAGGATGGTAGTGGCATCCACTTACCACTTCAGTACAAATGGTTTTCACACAAGTTCCTGATTCTCGCCCACTCCCTTTGTTGTTTCTTTGCCAAAACCTCTCTCTTTGTTAACCTGTCTCTGAGGTTTCCAGACCACCACATTTGTATCCTACGCTCTTCTCCCACAGATACTAGTGACTACCACTGACATTTCCACCTATAAGCAAAATGCATTTCTTATCTCCAAAGGGTCCCTCAGAGCTGAGCAAATACTTAGGCTACCAAAATCATGACAGAGGACATGGCCATTCTCCAACATGACATGTACTCCTTTCAGTATCACTCAGACTCTGATGACGCCACCACACTGCCAGCCTTTCTGCTTTCCCTAATTGGAGAGGGAACTACAGCAACTCTCTCCTGAGAAGACTGGGCTTAGCAAACCAGGCATGGACAGTTTATATTGAGCTTTATTGATAGCTGTCTTATTTTCACTTGAACTGCCTTGATATCCTTTGGTATTTACTATAACATTGGACTACTGTGGTAGCACAGGCACTGAGGGTTCAAATAACTAAACAGTACTTTGTAATAGCAGAGTGTGTATGAACAATGGCTTAGGACCATTACAGAATCCCAGCCTGGTAGGGGTGGGAAGGGACCTCTGGAGATCATCTTCTCAAACCCCCCTGCTAAAGCAGGTCCAGAGCGTGTTGCCCAGGATAACACTGTTCATGAAGATTTGGAATCTCTCTAGAGAAGTCCCCAAATTATAAGGTAACCCTGTTCTAGGCCTTGGCACTCTCACGGCAAATACATTTTTCCTCATGTTTAGATGGAACTTCCTGTGTTCCAGTTTTCATCCATTGCCCCTTGTCCTACCACTGGGCATCACTGAAAAGAGACGGGCCCCAAACTCTTGACCTCCATATTTTAGAAATGTCAATAATGTCACTGGTTTCTTGTTATCACAGAAATCAGAGGTAAAGAAGATCATTTGGGGCATTTAACAATATTTCAATCCCAGAGAGCTGGATAGATGTAACTGGGACATATTTACCTATCTTTTATATAGTCTGGTTTTACATACGTCACATTTCTCTCAGGAAGTTAACAGAAACATCATGATGGCAAAGTTTTCTTAGTGTTCAGTCCTAAATTTCTTTGGTTATTATCATCCTGTGCATTTACATAATGAGCTTAGTAAGCTATAAGGAGCAAAAGAGCACTTGCTAGCCAAGCAGGTTTTTCCAAAACTTTTTCATCTCTATCACAGATGTTATACTCTTGTTCTAAGCCCTTGTGAGATTTACAGTAATTGGGGAATATTTCACTTGCACTGACAGAAAGACTCCAATATTTCCTGTGTAATATAAAAGTGATTAGCACAGAGAAATTCAACTATAGGAAGGAGAAAGTAAACTTTTTTTTTTTTAATGAATATGGGAACTTATGCAATTGGTGTATGTTTTACATGTTAGTAACAGCCTAAGGATTTACTCTATGCATTAAACTCTTCATCTCAATTTGAGTTGGGTTGAATTTTATTAGCAATACTACCAATGGCAATATACCTGGAGGTCTCAAAAATCCAAGTTATTATTATTGGAATTCTTTTACTTTCCTCCCCTTCCCCCATGTCAGGTAACTATAACAGGATCTATAAGTTTTCTCTCTGATTCTCTGTCTACTGCTTTCTTCTTAAACATATTGCTACATGTATGTAATCTGGCCACAAATACTGTATTAAGGGCACTCAGTTCAGACTTGGACACTATAAAATAACAAATGTTAGATTTGTTAGGAAGAACCTGGAGAAAGGGGTACTTTTATCAGTTTCTTGCTGTCATTCACTATAAACACTCAGTGTTTCCACAAAAACTCACTGAATGACTCACTAAATGTTCCTTTCCCATGCCTGTATTAAAACTTGTTTCAAACAACTAAGATTAATAAGTATTTTGAACGTCAAAACTTGTCTATTGAGAGCAAACTATCCATTACAAAAGCAAGTTAACTAATTTCAATGAGGAAAAATGTTCATAAAGTAACTATATTTCAGCTAAAAATAGTCAAGAATAAGCTTTGCTTTGTGAAAGATGGTCCATCTAATCTAGTGTGCTGTCATCAGTAACACAGGAAAAGGTACATAAAAAGCACAACTGATTTTCTGTATATTGCTAACTCCCAGAATCACATGGATTTTCCTGAAGGGTCATGTCCCTAACAATGCATCTTTGCATGCAATAATCCCTACTCATATTGCTTCAAGGAAATTATATAATTTTTTTAAAGCATTCATATAATTTTAAACAACATATTTGTGCAAGTTGCACTAATTATTATTGCATATGAGGAGGGAAAATAAAAACTCCTTTAAACCTTTTAAAGAAATATTACATTTTTACACATACACACTCCTCCCTGAAGTTTTTGTCAATTCACTATTGGCCCCTTTTCTGAGAACATATCTGGATATATCCAGCAACATATATTGTAGCACAGATCTCAGTAGCATCCCTCTGGTAATTTATCTTGGAGAATAAACTTCAGTTTGAGTCATCCACATCATCAGAAACTACACCTTCTCTTGGTGTTCTGTTGCTTTATTAAGTAACTTCAAATCTCCCTATATATTCATCAGAACCTGTAAGTAGTGCTCGTAAAAGTTGGAAAACTGTATGATCACCAGACTTGGAGAGAAATCTTACTCCTTTCCCCAAAGAATAACTTCCCAAAAATCTGTCTTCTGGCATTATGTATTTCTACCATGTTTTTTTATATAATGCCTCTGGTCTCTTAGAGCATAGGAAACAAATAAAATCTATGTTTACATTTAAAATAATGGAGATAAAAATAGACTGTTTTGTTAAACCAATATCTAGATCAAAAAGTATGATGTCTATAATAAAATAATATTTTCTGGTGCTTTTTACTTTTTTGCAGACTAGAAATAGAGAAAAAATTTGGGATGTATTATGTCAAGGTGTGCATAGAGTGGACAAACACTTATGCATAGAAGGTATGATAAAGAACACATGAGAAGTTAAACTATCAATCTCTCAGAAGAGAATCAAATACAAATGAACTATATGATTTAATATTTTGCATTGTCAGGAAGCTTCCTGTTTTCAGGAAAGTTTCAAAACATATTAACTCTAAGCTTGCATTCACTGTATTAAGAAAGGAAGTAAGTTTTCTATAATGCACTTCTTAAACACATTTTTTTGTAACATATACTCCACCTGACAATGAAGTGATTCAACACTGAAGCTCCAGAAACTTCATCCGTTCCCTAAGTAATGTCAAATTTTGAATTGTTGCCTAGGTTTTCTTAAAACTTAAGTTCTAGATTTACATCATATTTCAAGTATTTGGAGCTAATCTGAATTTCACTTAAAATATAATTAAGCCTCATTTTAAAAAACATATACAATTAATTAGGAAATGGCCAGCAAGAAAAAAATCAAATAATTAAAATAATAATGCAGAAAATCAATCAATCAGAACACCAAAAAAAAAAAAAAAAGAAAAAAAAAGAAAGCCCAGGGGAAATATCCATTCACTAGCCAAACTGTAACACATTGAAGTCCAGGAAGCTAATACTTTTAGTATCTTTCTATATTAAACAAACCAACAAAACCAGGAACAGAGGTGAGAAGCAAAATTAATGTCAGATACAAAGACATAATATTTTCATAAGAAAGATTTAAAGGTATTTAAATATTTTGGCAGATTTCAAGCCCTCTGAATCTGGTAAGAAAGTATAAAAGGACCTTGTGACCAAATTGCAAATGTGGCATCTTTCTGGTGAAATGCGATTTTGACTAATTGAAGAAGGAGGTGATTCAAGCTCACAAATACATACTATAGGACTCTATATGTAGACATAAGACAAATTTTCCTCAAAAATAACTCCTCCTTGGTGCTACATTTCTCCACTAGTTCAATTACACTGGTAGACATTTTTAAAAGAAAAACATCCTAAAAGCAAAGACGGGGATGATTGACAGCAAATACTGATTTAGCCAAGAACAAATCCTATCAATCTCATCTCGTTACCTCCTATGACAAAGTGAAAGGCATAATGCATAGAATCATTAAATGAGAACAGCTGGCTATGCAGCTGCTTTGCATAAAGAGATTTAGGGGATTTAGTTGTCCACAGGCTGAACACAGGGTTATGGTTTTTGTGAAAAGAAAAAGCAAGTGGCAGATTTGAAATAAACTACAGTTTCTATGAATATTCACAAAACCTCAGCTGCAGCCCTGGTTTTGGATGAGCATTTCAAGAAAGGTTTCTGAGGACAAGGAAGTGGACTGGGTGTGAGTAAAAATCTAGAAAGTAAGATGCTCAGGGAGTGATCAACAGAGTGGGAGCTGCTAAGTATAAGATTGAGAAGATCAAATACAAAGGTACTAAGAGCTCCGAGCTGGTTGTTGGCCAAGAGGAAAGCAAAATATGGCTCACCGTAAATATGATAAGACAGGACTTCTTTTTAGTAAATAATTAAATTGTTGTGAAAATTTCAAATTCCCTGTTATTGTAGCCTTAAAAAAGTTGGTAGACAAATATCTAACAGAAATAAGAGAATGAATAAGCCTTTGCAGAAAAATGAACCAGGCTTCCATGTGCTGCTCCAGCCTAGTGCTCTAAGTATTTGACTAAAGAACTAGAGGTATTTCTTTCCTCTCTCACAACCCACATCTAAGTTAGCAATTTCCCTCTACTCCCTTCCAGAAAATTAATAATAACATTGAAAAATACCAAGTGTTTAATATTCTTAGCCTTTTTAAAGGCTATGCATCTATTCACAAGAACATAATGCCTCATCTAGAGCAACTGCATGCTTGTTTATATTGTTCTTCATATTAAAGTGGACTAGTGATTTAAGACTGTTTTCCTTGCTATGATCTGATAAGCTTTACATTTTAAAAAAAGTGTTTGTTTTTTTCTTTTCAGCACTAGCATACAGAATCCTCCTTTGATCAGGTTTTCTTTTACTGTGTCAGTGAATTTAAGTAAAATCCAGTACAATGAAATAGGTTTGAACTTGTTTTCTGGAATCTCTGAACATCATAAAAATTTAAATCCACATGACAATGTATCTGTTATAAAACAGAGAAGAAAGAGCAATAGCTATGGAACACAGATTCACTTTATTGATAAAATCCTAATTACTTAAAGAAAAAAAAAAAGGGAAAAAAGGCTTACAGCTACTAAAAGCTTGTGTTTTAGAAAAAAAAACAACAAACCAAACAACCACACAACACAAATAAACCCAGAGATTAAAAACAGGCATGAAAAGTAATCTCACTTTTACTCTATTATTTGTTTCAATAATTAAAAAAACCCTAAAGTGACAAGAAGTTTTTTAAAAGTAATCCTCCAAAAACCAGAACTAACAACAAAACCACCCCACTCGCAGAGCGCTGACCCAGGTATCCCAGTCTCTTCACTTCTGATGAAGTTTCAAGAGTACTTTTCCTTCCCTGTCCCCCAGTTCCTCATATAACTGAATTGATTAAGGGTATTGTGATATTTCATTATTCAGCATTAAAATATACTTCAATCCTTAGAAGCAAGTTGCTATAAAAGGTAAAACATTGTGGGTTTTTTTCCATAATGTACTATATGGTTGCTTTTTGTATGAAAGAAAGTGATGGCAATTTTGTATAATGAAATAAATGTGACAGCAAACTTTTTATCTTTGAAATTACCCAAGAACTTCAACCCTGTTAAAGCTGATCTTTGCTTCAGATCCTCTGCTGATCAGATTTTGGCAGTATTTGTGAAGGATCTGGCAAGCTGTTGGATTTTTATCACATCAGAAGGACTTCCTTTCAGATGAGGTGCAGCATTAGACATGTACTTCGTATCAGCAGAAGTAGGACCAAGTGATCAATATACATCCAGGCTTTCCCCTTGTTGCAAATGTTCCAGTTATCAAACATATGGTCTGATGTTGCAAGACATGCCCAAACATTGTAAACGAAATTAGCTGTACAAGAACACTGAAGCCAGGGAGAACTCCACTCTGGTTTGTACAGTAGGATTTCACACAGCAACCTGCAAAGTGTTTTCTGTTGAGCTTTTAAAGGCATTGGTAGCAAGCTGCAGAGGCTGACAGATAGATGTTATTTTATTTAATGCTTATAATCCTTCCCCATCAAAAAAACCATTTAAAAATAACAATAAAGTATGCACAGGGAGAAAAAAAAAATGAAGGCTGTAATGTCACAATGAGAATGCTGTAGAACCAAAGAAGCTCAAAGATTCTCAGAATGTTCTGAGAAATATTTAACTTTCAGAAACCTCTGTGCTAAAGTTACACTGTATATAGCAGTCACCTTTCCTGCTATTGAAAGACTTATTTTGTTTAAAAATGCACATCAATAATTTTATGGAGACATTTTCTATCCCAATGTAACAACAGAAAAAGGTGAGACTGTGCTGCAGTTCCTAAAAATACATTAAAAATTCATTACTGATCACATGATTGGTGTTGGTTGGAATTTTAAGTTTTTAAGGTACTTTTGTTTATTTGCTTTGTTATGGTGGGTAGCAGTTTGAAATTTGCACCATAAGCTTGGTTGAAAAAAAACCAAACCAACACAAAATGAACAAATAAACAAAACCCCAAAATGAAACAAAAGAATAAAAGAAAAAAAGAGAGAAAAAGCAGATACTATAAAAGAAGTGATACGACAATACAAAACATATAATAAAATTACTGGTTAAAATATCTCATTTTGGGGAATCTAAAGGACTAACAAGACATGGAAATCCCGTATTTTTCTCCTATCTGATTTTAACTTTTACACTTACACTCCAGTTTGTGAATTTGCAAGATTTTGTTAAAGATGATTCTACATTTGAAGTCGTTCAATGTACCATACATAATGCTAGATATATGACTGATGATATTCTTGTTTGACTCGTGCCTAACTTTGGCTGTGGGTTACTAAAAGAATTTCACTCAATACTTCATAAGTGCTAAATGTCAATTACTTCAAGAGCCTAGAGAGTCTTTCAAGAGTCAGAGAAGGAGCAACAGCACTTGTGAGCAAATTGCTCCAGAAATAATGAACATTTTCTTTATCTTCTGCTTGAACAGCACAAGACTATGCAGACTTTTAACTCCCAGCAAGCAATAGGGGAGATAAAAAGACTGTGAGGACAGTAATTATCATAGCTTTGTTTTTCTTGATATATTTTATATGTATGCAAGTGACTTATGAGAGAGAAACTGTATCCTCATATCATCTATGAGATGTCAAGTCTAGACTTGGTTATTTTTATGCTTTTCAGACTGCATTGTTTTGTTTCTTTTAGCCAAAAGATTTTTTTTCTTAATTTATTATATTATGAATCATTTAAATTAACATCCAAGTGTTGTAGCAAACAAACTTCACAGATAGTTAATATTTTACATGAAAACTCCTTGACGACTTTTTTTGTCTCTGCTTTAAACAGTTTTATTTTGAATTGTTTCTTTTCACCTTTTGGTTTGTTTTTTGATGTTCTTTTTTTTTTTTTCCTCTTTCCATTAAGCTTTGAGGAAAGCTTAAATAGCTTATACATGGATGAATATATAGACCTTGCCTTCCAATCAAGGAAGGCAAGTTTTGTCAGTATTCAGAGGAAAAAGTTTTGCTGAATATGACTTGTATTAATGTTTCAGAAACTCCACAGATATTCAGGTTCTATTTCTCCACCTACTTCTTTCTCTCAGAAAATAAAATACGCCTCCATTGTTTTAACACAACACAGTAAAGAATAAACCAATAAATTATCAAATGACAGTCAGAAATATACTGAGATAAAAAATCTTCAGTTTATATTATAATACTAGATAGATTTTCAAATAAACAGAATAAGATTTTTAGCATTCATGCATTTATACTGAACACATCTTTAAAGAAATTGCATGTGTGACCTCAAAACAACATAATCCTGAGAGGAAGATTAACCTTTACATTATTTTTGGAGCAAGACTAACCTTCCATTTGGAAGTATCAAACAACAAGATTTGGACTATTTACAGTTTAACAAAACCTGCTGAGAAGGCCAGATTCTGCTCCTGGTGGAATTAGTAGGAGTTTTATTAGCAGCATCCATAAAAGAGTAATTATTCCTCTTGTGCTTAATCTCTGATTTTCAGAAACTATTAAATAGTGACAATTTCAATCATTGTCACAAGGGAAGAGCATCATAATCTGTGAAAACAGGGACTCAGGTAAATTTTACTCTCCTGTCCACATACTATAATATGACAAGGACATACTAATGAAAATACTTCAGATATTTTAACTACAACTGTTTGTACTTGCAGCAGCAACACAAAGCCCACAGTCATACACTTCCTCCCTTATTCCTTATCTAAGAACTACTCCCATCTTATTATTCAAAATTATTAATCCAAGCAATAATAAAGATAATTTTGGCTCCAAGAGTTAAGAGTAAGATTAAGTAGATAAAGTCAGCAAGAAATGTATCTGAAAGTAATGCTAAAGAAAGTTGAAGTATACTGTTTAGGATATTAAAGTCAACAAATATGTTGCACTAAAAAGCAGAATAAAGTAATTGAAAATAAATATTTTTAAAATTCTATTTAAAGGAGCATTACAAAACGCATGTCTAAAACCTGCTTGAGACTGCAAAATAGTAGGTAATATTCCAAAGCCATATGGTAATAAATATGATTGTATTTCTTTTCACTTCTGAAATTATTTTTCTGTTAATATTTCTCATTACCTTGAATGAAATGCTTTTTTACCTTGCTGACACTAACAGGAATTTATGACAGAGGACAGAAGTAGGGTAGTCAGTAATTTTTTTTTTTTATTTTCTTTTTTACTATCCCCTTGAAAGGTTTGTTGTTTTCTAGGAGGTTTCATTTTGGTGTGTGAATAGGTACTGATAGTTTCTACTTCAAACATAATAGAAAATGAGTCCGTTTACATTCTCTCTAGACAAAAAATAACAGTGGCTATATTTAAAAAATATTATTTAAATATATTAAAAATAAATTAT
>JANHGL010111868.1:0-10134 GCA_024611195.1 Ceyx melanurus | reverse complement strand
CCCAGCCCCCTTTATCTTGGAGGAGCATGGAGAAGATAGAGAGGATTTCTCACTGGTACAGGGAGAAAAGTGGGGGTACAATGGGCAAGAACTGTATAAAAACCTGGGACACTATGGGTGCAGTGAGCACTTCCCCACTGATGACATCGCTGGACCGTGGTGGTAACTAATCTATGTCTTACTGTCCTCTATATTTCTGCCTTCTCCTTTATTTTCTGTCTCTATTTTTCTCCCTGTCCTATCTGCTTTAGAGACTCTAATAAAGTTTGTTGTGCACGTGACATCTGACCTCATTTGCATTCTAATTTCACCATTTGGGATCACCTTTAAATCTTTTCAAAGGTCCTGCTGGACAACAAAGGGTGCAGCTGCTGTTAGGCTTATACCAGGAGATGGAAGGCAGAATCCAGTTGCCCCTTGCCTCCCACTGCAGGAGTGTTAGAAAGCAAGGGGATTCTGCCCGATCTCTCCTAAAACTGCACACCAGCCCCAGCACCTATTTCTACACTCAGTATTGTGTTATCTTTGCCTTGTCCTGGCAAGATCATAAAGTGCCAGTATCCGAATACCGGATCATGACATAGTGGAACAACAGTTTAGTCAGTGTAGTCAGTAAAATAAAGATGATCATATGATTCTATATACTCCTATACATATGTACAAAATTATATAAGAACATAATCTCGTTTTGTTTTTGTCTCATAACAGTGGTTGCATAATCCTGTAATGCAATGCTGTGTACAAAGAAAATACTTTTAAATACTCACTGATTTATTACATTACCATCATAAAAAATTCTGAAGAAAACAACTTAAAATAGTATTTCTTATTTTATGAGTATCACTTTTTTGGGAGGGGAGGAAATGGAATGTACTGAAGATCCAGGCCTTTTACTGCATCTTGTTTCATTTAGAACATACTTACTGCTATAATTTATTTATTTTTTTAGTAACAGTGAAAAAATTGCAATACAAGGATTCCTAAAATCCCAAACTGTTCTACTTTCCTGTGGAGTCTTTTAGAGGGATACAATATTAGAAGAGACGCGGGATATTGTTTCAAGTTCTATGCCACAGCCTAGTTGTTCTTTGGTTTATATACAAGCCTTTCTTGTTGATGTAGGAACAGATTTCTGTGGCTGCTGTACATTAAACTGTTCAGTCAAAAGTGCTAGAAGTAATAAAAAAGAGATAAAAGATAAATTCCTTTTGTATTACCAATATTTTAATTGCTGTCAGCTGAAAAGAAAAAACAGCTTAATCACTATAAGCATTGTAGTTCATGCCAATAAGTGACACAAACCCTCATTTTATAATTCTGGAAATTCCCTCATTTTTTTTAGAAAGAGAGAAAACCAGGCTATGCTGGGTGTGTATGTGTGTGGGGAATGACATGTAACACACTGGACAAGTTATGAACTTTTCAATCCATTCCTGAAATTTTGATGCTGCCAAATGGTCAGCTATCTCTGTTCAAAATCATCTTGTACATTTAAGATCAAGCTCTCTAATAAATTGTAACATAACAAGTACTAATCACATTGCTGGTGAGTTGCTGGAAGACATTCAGATGCCATAAAAATGGTATCATCAGCACTCAAGAAAAATAGGTATAAATGTGTAACCTAATTTAGTTCAGGAAAGTACATGTATTTATAGTATTACTTTCTGCTTAGACTTAAATTGTTATCAGAACTGTCAGTTACGAAAATAAATAAACGTAACCAGTCCTTTGTCTCCTTTGTTGCCCTGGCTACTATGTGTGCAGTACATCAGTAAGGACAGCTAATATCTGTATGTTCAACTTACTGGTTTTCTTCCCTTATTTTTGGACCCACAGGTGGTCTTTTCCTTTTTTCCATCAGACTACAGTTTTCTTTATAATGACAGATACCATCAGGCAACAAGGAAGCTGATTGCTGAGTGTGATGAAAATAATTTCTTATGCATCCATGAGACTCATTTAAGGGAATAAGTGTGTTTTGTCCGTTCATCAGTGAAGAATTCAGATGGCAAATATTTGTCAAAGTTCAGAGGGACACAATAATATGTGAGTTCAAGGTAGAAAAGCCAAAGCTCAGGCCAAAGCTTAGGCCGAAGCTAAAAGGCCGAAGCCAAATGACGCAGCTAAAAGCAAAAGCTGAAAGCCAAAAACTAAAAGCTGACACTACAAGCTGAAGCCTGAAAAGCCACCAGCTGAAGCTTCTTTATTATTTTTCATCAGTCTTTTACTTTTTCAGCACAGCAGGCAAAGTGTGTCCTTTTTCTATAGACTACATTTTGCTGTCTCCTTCCTTTCCAACTCCCTGTTGGTCAAGTTATAGTGGCTGGTATCTAACAACATGAGCAGAACACCTGCATTCTCTCATCACTTGCTTCTTCTCATTATTTTGCTTAACTTTGTTTAATCTCCCAGCCTACACACCTTTCTCATAACAAGCTACTCAGTCAGTGTTATCCTCAACCAGAGCCTGAGAACTTCCAGTCCTACTAAAACTTCCCATAAATATTGTCGCCTTTATTTTTCAACTGAAAAGAAATGATTGTTCTGATTATGAACACGAGGACCTTTTCTGAAGTTAACTACCTAAAAATCAATATTTTCCATTGGCTTTGACAGAATGACATGCTGGTTTTTTAAGATCTAAATGAGGTAGCCATTGCTTTTCTTTTAAGGCTGCAATTCTGTTTATTACTGTGTACCATAATAATCTAATTTCCTCACAAATCTTTTACTACCTAAATATACACCCTCCCCTACACAAAACTCTTTTAATTGAAAGCAACAAAAGTTTCACTAAGTAATTCAGAATCCTTGTGTCATGCCTTTTTTGGAGGCAACAGATCATGTCTGATACATGGGAAGGAGCAAATTGGTATTTGACCAGGGAGAAGTTAAGATTTGATCTAACAAAGCATACCTGTTTCTTTTCCCATATTGATTTTAATTCAATGCATAATGCAATATGGTTGGACTACTCAAATGGTAAATTCAAAATCCAAATTTTTCGAATTAATGAATGTATTAACATGTGGGTAGGGAAGGATATGAAAGCATGACCCAAATAATTCAATACTTAAAAAAAAAAGAGCAAATCCCAGCACCTCCACAAGGATTCCTTCCTACTTTTCTGAAAGCTTGAATGAATAGCTCATAGAAAAGCATGAAGTTGAATTTATGGACACAACTGTCTTACCTGCCTCCATCATAAATAGATTGCAGTTATCTTAGCTGTCCTCTCCTTGACTACATTTCATATTTGAAATTATTATTATCCTAATTTTTTTTCTGTTTGAAGTACAGACTTTTTGAGTCAGCCTGACAGGTTTGTATCTGAGGTGCTTAACTGCCTTTTATACTAGAAGATACTGCTTGAAAAACACGTGCTTTTTGAATCCAAACTGATTCATACATAATGAAACATCTTGACAAGATTATTCTTCAGCATGAAGCACAAGGCATGTAAAAGGTAGAGATTCAAAGACTATAGAAATGAAATGCCACAGCATCTAAAAATCTCCTGTAAATCCTGTAGGGGAAAAAAAGAAAAAAAAAAAAAGACTTCTATATAAGGATTAAGACTAAGTAGTTCAGAAAAGATTAATATTTATGTGCTCAGAGTCTACGTTTTGCATGATCACCCCAGCTGAGACTGTAACCAATGCAGATGAAGAGCCCATCAGACAACAACCCAAGGCAGACTGAACAGAGATTACATGGGAAGTATTAATCTTCATGTTCTACCAATGAAAACAAGAGTTCAGTTTCAGGACTATAATATTTTTCAATCATTTAGTTTATTTAATGCTTTCACTATTCCTCCTCCAATTCAAAACCAGCCACTTCCCATTCACGGTAAGTGTTACAATGAATCTCGGTACAAAATCTGCTTCCTTCACTGTTGGGAATAATTGGTTCTAACAGTACAGCAGAATTAAAAGATGCAGCACACACAGCCTTTTCTGTCATGTCTGTAGACTAAATTCAGAGAGGGCAGAAGTGCAATTTGTGTCAGCCCAGAAGTGGAGAAGTGGAGTCAAGCACGGGATATTTGCATCTCTGAGGCACTTTTTTTTTTTTTTGTTTCCATATACAGAGCCAAAAGCAAAACAGTCCAAAGGAGAGAAGGTCCAGAGCAATGAGTAATTAGCCTGGGAAATCCAATATATCTCAGGAAAGGAACAGGCAGCCTGGACACAGATGCAGAAGGATTTTGTATTTTCTTGCAAAGAATCTGTAGTTCAAATCTCTATCTTGTGTAATACCAAGAAAAATAATTCTCGGTGATGTTTGCCAGAAACACTCCATGTTATCTTTTACTCCAGTATGACCTAAATATATCATTAAACAGTGTTTGTGGAATTACATTAAATTGGTGATTACTTGCTTAGAAAAAAAAAAAAAAAGGAAAAGGAAAAGTTTTTGTTCTCTAAGCCTATCCCTTCCCATCAAGAAACATCTTTGCTCAGTTGGTTTCTCATTAGAGTTTCTAGCATCCTAGGAAATAAATGTCATAAGATTGTTTTTTCATGCTAAGTTAATATGCTGGGTTTGCAGACTGGAAGATTGTTTTCTCAGCAGGGAAAGAAAAATTCTGAAAACAATGGATTTTCCTTAATGACATTGAAATCTTCCCAAGATATCCAGGGCTTCAAGCCAAACCACCCACAGCATCAGTTTGCTTCCATTTCAACAGCAATTGTTTTAGTGACTATGCATTAACAATGATCCTCATTTTACGTATAGGTGTGTAATTAGGTATATCCACGAGCTATATATTTCAACACACAGTTAGTGTGTTGAAATAACCTCTTCTAGATACCTGTACAATAATATCTGTCACCAAGACATGCTGGCTTTAATGAATACTCAAGATTATGGTATTTTCACAGATTATAGTGTGTAGCATTGACCACATATCAGGTTTTGCAGACTTTTGGTAAAATGAAAAACAGCACAATTTTGATGTTTTTGTCAATAAAATCAACATTAGTTTCCCCATCCAATTATTTTTTTTCTCAAAGTAACTAGTTTTGGTATCAGAATAGCTTAACACACAATGGATAGAAAGGGGAGCAGTTGTATTTGCTGTTATAAACTTCCCTTGATTTAATTCCCCTCATCCCCAAACTATCTTTAATGAGTTTTTTTAACCAACTGCAAATGCACTAGAAAGGACATGGGACAGGCCCACTTAGGGCAGCTTTTTATTGGGGAATGTCCAGATCTTCAGCAACTTGGTTCAAGCCACACTCTACCTCCATCAGACTAGGTCACTGAAAACCCACAGCCTGGGATGACCAGCCACATTGCAAAAGCATATACACTTGCATATGTATTGCTCAGGCTGTGTGTGAGCTGTGGTATCCCTGCCAGGTGGATTCATGTCCACAATTTATTCACTAGTGGACATGACATTTTTCAAGTAGGAAGGTTGTGTGGTGCTCAGTTATATGTCAGGCTTTCACTTGGGTGGATTAAGACTGCATCTCTTTGACTCAATAATCTGGGATGCATGCTGGGTGATAGTCAGAAAAATGGGCAAGTCAGAAAAGCGCTGCCTGATGTTATAATTCTAGACAACATGCAGCATGTAATAAAAGGAGACTCCTGGTGATTTCTTCCCAAATTTATATAGATGCAAATAAAGGAAGTCTACAATTAGAGTTTTCCTCTATATTAGAGCTACTTTTGATTTCAGAATTGCCACATTAATTTTGTCTTAGAATGCTTCAATACCATTAACTGAAATGAGGTAGGTTACATTAGGCAAACAGATTTCAGTAGTTTTCAGGTAAAAATATGTTAAAATTAAATTAAATTGCCATAATTTAAGTTCTCTGATTAACCCTTTAAAGCTTCATCTTCATATGCTTTTATAAATGTAAGATTCTAGCAATGATTTTAAATAATTCTTTAGTTTTAAATAAAAAGTATTTTATTCAGAATATTTTAGTTTATGATTTATTGCTATTTATTTATGTTATTGTTTAATGTGACTATTTTACATTATATCTAAGAGAAGTTTTTGGCTGTAACTTCAATAAATTCCCTGAAACCAACTGGTTTCATCACTGCCAAGCTACTATTATTTTATAGCCACTGAGTCTGACTTCTCTAGTTGATGGTAATTACAAACAGAAGCAGGAATATTTCAATTAATAATTTATGATAATCCATGATAGTAAAAAAACTGTAAAATAAGTACTACCACAATTTGTTTGATGAGATTGACAGGTTAGGGAATATCTTTGGAGAGCTTTCTGTACCAAAATAAATTATTTAGATATTATTAAAACTAATACTAATAAAGATTCCTATTTTGTTGAGTACTTACTTCATTGAATATATTTCCACTTTTATCTACTTTCACCTTATAAGATATTTATAATAGATTAGAATAATGCACTTTTCTTTTGGAAATAAAAAAACTTTAAAAATAATTTCTGATTATTCTAAAATTTTACTTGAAATTTTTCTTATTCCACAAAATTCTGTCTTCTCCTTCACACTCTATTCCTTTTCCAAATAAAGCTCAGGGGACTGTAATTCTTGATGAAAAACACAGCATTTGCAAATCTCTTATCTCAGACTGCATTTTGTGCTAAGACTTTCCTAAAAGTGGGTCCTTTCTTTCTTAAAAATTTCTATAATCAATATTTGGATAGCAACTCAATTGTACTACTTATTTTAATATGGAAAAAAAAAAGTCAAAAGAGAAGTAAATCAATTCTCGGGAGCCAGGGTTGCACAAATAAATCTTATTTCATGTAAAAAATTGTCCCTCTGTACCTTGCTTGCCAACAGCTCCCAGACAGGAATTGAATCAGAAAAATAATTTAATTTAGTTTTATGTAATTTTAATTGTGCAAAATGGATATAAAACACAAATAAACTTGAGAGTATTCCTCATTCTTCCACAGTTGCTAAACTCCATGCTTCTCTAATGCAACCTGCACAAATACAGAAGAATATAAAAACATCCAGCTTTTCTTCTTTGTTGTTGTTTTGTTACTGTGTTTTGTTTTGGTTTGGTTTGTTTGTTTGCTTTTTTATTATTTTCCTTGAGAGCAAGATGTTGCTTTTACCACAACTTTAGCCTCACAAATGTTTCTGAAAGGTTGAAGCTCATGCTTAACACAGTGTCTCTAGGTAGTCAGGTTTGCAAAATGCCTTCAACACAAGCTGGTGTGAACTTTTGACTGGTAGGAGAGTTTTAGTATCATGTGTAATATACAACTGTATAAAACAAATAATTTGACTGATGTACTGATGACATTTTATTTGGGTGTTTTTATGTATTTGATATTCCTAAATGTTGTTGGTATTCTAAAGCGTGGCTACTACAAATTTTCAAAGACTATGGATTAGATGTGATGGATTTTGGATTTATTCCCAAACTGGGTATCATTGCAACATTTGGAAGTGTTAATCTCTCTGTATTGTTTAAAATGATTGATAGATCTTGTTTGTTTTTCTTTTATATGCTCCTTATAATACAGTGATGATGCCTCTAGAAGAACTGATGTCTGTGGAATTGTGGTCATATAAATCACGTGTCCATCAATGCAATGCTTTGTCTCTAAACAAAGCAGAAGTGGTGGCTATAGAGTACTTTCTCCAAACATTTCTCTAGGTTCTACAGGTTTTAAGATCTTACATCTAGCAATATTGTATCCTGTCAAAGAGTTCTGATGCAAGTTCTATGGTTTCAAGTCGTGGACAATATGTCATGCAAGTCCTTACAACATCTGCAGTGCATTAGTATTCTTCAACAATTATAGAATATATTTTGTTACCTCATGTGGGTTCCCCAAACTTAAAAATTAAAAAGCCTGATAACTGTTTATTCAAAGATAGTCAACAGTCTCAAAATCCTTCTTAATTAATAGGTATCACTTTAAATTGGGTATGTCATTCAAATAAAAGAAAATAAATCTGTAAAGTTAAGCAGCTTAAGTCTGTCTCAGAAGGGGAACATTTTTCTCCATTAATACCTCAAAATGCTTGTCAAGTTTGATGCCTGTCACGTCGATCTGGAATAGAGTTATCTATGGGATGCTGCTGATCATCTATGGATAATGACATACATCGATCACTGCTATTTGTAATGTACTGTTGAGTGATCTGTGCTTACCTCACACTGTGCTATGCCTTATATGGACAGCATAGGATAAAATGAGGGAAACAGATCCATGTAAGAATGAAAAACTCTCACTTATGAGGAAGAGCAGCTTTTGCCTACTATTGCTTTCAAAAAGGAATGGGAAGTGTAGCTGGGCAAATAATCACAGAATCATAGAATGTCAGGGTTTGGAAGGGACCTGGAAGATCATCTAGTCCAACCCCCCTGCCTGAGCAGGGGCACCTAGACCAAGTCACCCAGGAACAGATCCAGGTAGGTCTTAAGTGTCTCCAGAGATGGAGACTCCACAACCTCCCTGGGCAGCCCATTCCAGGCTCTGCCACCCTCACTGGGAAAAAGTTTTTCTTTGTGTTTCCCCTCAACCTCTTCTGCTCCAACTTGCTCCCATTGCCCATTGTCATCCTGTCATTGGATGACATTGAGAAAATTCTGGCTCCATCCTCTCTACACTCACCTTTAACAGATTTATAGACATTGATGAGGTCCCCCCTCAATCTCCTCTTCTCCAGGCTAAAGAAACCCAGCTCTCTCAGCCTCTCCTCAGGAGGAAGATGTTCCACTCCCTTCAGCATCTTGGTGGCCCTGCACTGGGCTCTCTCAGGACTCTCTCCAGTAGCTCTCTGTCCTTCTTGAACTGGGGTGCCCCAAACTGGACACAGTATTCTAGATGGGGCCTCACAAACACAGGGTAGAGGGAGAGAAGAACTTCCCTTGACCTGCTGACCACACTCTCATGGAATCATAGAATATTTAGGGCTGGAAGGGACCTCCAAAGGGCATCTAGTCCAGCCCCCCTGTAGTGAGCAAGGATACCCTCAACTAGACCAGGCTGCTCAGAGCCTTCTCCAGCCTCACCTGGAATATGTCCAGGGACGGTGCCTCAATCACCTCCCTGGGGAGCCTGTTCCACTGATCCACCACCCTCAAGGGAAAGAACTTCTTCCTCATATCCAGTCTAAATCTACTCTTCTCTAATTTAAACCCATTATCACTTGTCCTTTCACGAAAGGTCCTTGGAAACAGCCCCTCTCCAGCCTTCATGGAGACCCTTCAGGTACTGGAAGGTGGCTCTGAAGTCTCCCTGGAGCCTTCTCTTCTCTAGGCTGAACAATCCCATCTCCTTCAGCCTGTCCTCATAGGAGAGGTGTTTCATCCCCCTGATCATATTTATTGCCCTCCTCTGGACCCATTCCATCAGGTCCATGTCTTTCCTATGTTGAGGGCTCCAGGAATGGATGCAATACTCTTAATGCATCCCAGGATCCATTGGCCTTCTTGGCCAATGCAAGGGTGAATTGTTGACTCATGGTCATCCTCCTGTCCACCAGGACCCCCAGGTGCTTTTCCCCAGAGCTGCTCTCCAATAGATCAGCCTCCAGCCTGTACTGGTACATGGGGTTGTTCCTCCCCAGATGAAAGACTCTACACTTGCTTGTGTTAAATTTCGTTAAATTTCTCCCTGCCCAGCTCTCCAGACTGTGCAGGTCTCTCTGGATGGCAGCACAGGATACCTGCTGCTGTGTCAGCCACTCCTTCCAGTTTGGTGTCAGCAGCAAACTTGATGAGGGTCACTCTATTCCCTCATCCAGGTCATTTATTAATATATTGAATAATATTGGACCCAGTACTGATCCTTGGGGGATGCCACTAGTCACAGGCCTCCAGCCAGACTCTGCTCCACTGACCACTACTCACTGAGATCTGTTCTTTAGCAACTTCCCAATCCCCCTCACTGCACAATGACTCAATCCACGCTTCTTAAGTTTGTCTGTGAGGGTCCCATGGGATACTGTATCAAAAGCTTTGCTGAAGTCAAGGATTACCACATCCATTGCCCTCCCCTCATCTATCGAACTACTTGTGTCATCATAAAAGGCTATCAGATTAGACAACCATGACTTCACTTTTATGGAATCCATGTTGACTGTTTGTGATAAGCCTCCTTTCCTCCAGATGCTTAGAGATGGCAGCAAGGACAAGTTGTTCCA
>JANHGL010111866.1:0-10154 GCA_024611195.1 Ceyx melanurus | reverse complement strand
TACTGTGTCCAGTTTTGGACACCCCAGTTCAGAAAAGACAGAGATTTACTGGAGAGAGTCCAGCACAGGGCCACCAAAATGATTAAGGGAATGGAACATCTCCCTTATGAGGAGAGGCTGAGAGAGCTGGGGCTCTTTAGTCTGGAGGAGACTGAGGGGAGACCTCATCAATGTCTATCAATATGTTAGGGGTGAGTGTAGAGAGGATGGAGCCAGGCTCTTCTCAATGTCATCCAAAGACAGGACGAGGGGTAATGGGTGCAAGTTGGAGCACAAGAGGTTTAGGGTCAACACAAGGAAAATCTTGTTCCCAGTGAGCGTGACAGAGCTCTGGAACAGGCTGCCCAGGAGGGTTGTGGAGTCTCCAACTCTGGAGACACTTAAGACCCGCCTGGATCTGTTCCTGGGGAACTTGGTCTAGGTGATCCTGCTGTGGGAGGGGGGTTGGACTAGATGATCTTCTAGGTCCCTTCCAGCCCCTAATATCTGTGATTCTGTGATTCTGTGATACTACTGGACATTAGAGATTTCAGCACCTCCCTTTCTACTCCCCATCCTGAGGGCACCTTAAGCAACAATGAGGTCACCTCTCAGTCTCCTCCAAGTTGAACCAACCTAGTCTCCTCAGTTGTTCATCACAAAACATGCTCTTTAGAACTTTCACCATCTTTGTGGTCTTCTTCTGGACACATTCAAGTATTCCTCTTCTAATGCAGCCCAAGTGAACACCTCTAGTGGCTGGAACCCATCTAGATGTCACTCCAAATACCACAGCCCTTTAAGCCCCATCCTTCAGCCAACAGTTCACCCATCATATTGTGCACCTGTCCATAATGTGAGATATAGTATCAAAAGCTTTACTAAAATAAGAAAAAAACATCCACATTCACTACCTTCCCTTTGTCCACTAATCAGGTAACTTTATCATCAAATGATACTAAGTTAGGAATACATTCTTTTCTCTTTATGAACTCATGTTGGCTTTGATGGATGACGATACTGCCTTTCAAGTGTTTTTCAGTAACTTCCAGAATAATCTATAATTTCATCAGTCACTGAAGTGAGACTAACAGACCTATAATTACCAGGGTCTTCTTTCTCTCTGTTCTTGAAAATTGGAATAACATTTACTGGCTTACAGTCAGCTGGGACCTCACCACCATAGGTCTTGCTATAACATTGGCCATCTCTTTCAGTATACTGGGATGAATCCATAGACTTATATACATTCAGTTGCAGCAGCAAAACCTGTAAATTTTAAGACATCTGTGAGTCTATGACTCCCTCCAGTCATGGTCCTCCAATCCAAGGTTTCAGGGATCCCAGGGTCCATCACTGGTGCTAAAGACAAGAGGCAAAAGAGGCATGAAATATATCAGTTTTCTTTTAATCTGTATTTCTAAGATTAAAATCAATCTGTAAACCAATCTGAAATAATGGACCAATGTATTCTTTAATCTGTCTTCTGCTGTTAACTTAATTTAAAAAGCCTTTTTTGTTATCCACCATGGTACTGACCTACTTCAACACTGATTGAGCATTAGCCAAACAAAGTTTCGCCCCTCAGTGATGAACAACACCTCTGTAGTAGCACCTTCTATGTGGTCTGATCCTGCTTTTAAAATACAACATTTATTTTTACCCATAAATAGCCATAAGGAGATATCTGTTCAGCCAACCCAGCCTACTGTTCCACTCACTTGACTTCCAAGACATAGGAATTGCCTTATCTTTTGTTCTTCTAAAAGGTAATTTAAAAAATGACCAGCATTTATGGACCCAAATACCCATGAAAGCAGATTTCTGGGGAACCTTTCTAGCTAGTCTCTTGAGCAGCCTAAAACCTGATCTTTCATAATCCTTTGTGGCTTTTCTGCTGACAGGTTTTCTAATACAACAATTGCATCATGCCTGTTGCCAAGACAGCCACCAATCTTCACTTCATCCATAAGACCATCTCTGTTTATAAACAACAGAAGGGCAACGAGGCTGGTGAAAGGGCTGGAAAGCATGGCCTATGAAGAGTGGCTGAGGGAACTGGGTTTGTATAGTCTAGAGAAGACTGAGAGGAGACCTTATTGCCCTCTATAACTACCTAAAAGGAGGTCATAGTGAGGCTGGTGTTGGTCTCTTCTCTCAAATTAGTAATGATAGGACGAGGAGAAATGGCCTCAAGTTGTGTCAGGGGAGGTTTAGATTGGATATTAGGAAGAAATTCTTCACTGAGAGGGTGGTTAGGTGCTGGAACAGGTTGCCCAGGGAGATTGGTGGAGTCACCACCCCTGGAAGTGTTTAAAGAATGAATAGATGAAGGTCTTGAGGATATGGTGTAGTGGTTAGAGAAATGCTAGGACAAAGGTTGGACCTGATGACCCTGGAGGTCCTTTCCAACCATAATGATTCTGTGTGAACAGATTTAGGGGGGCACCTTTCCTACTCAGGTCCCTTTCCTCTTGTATCAAAAAGTGACCTTAAGTGTGTTTCAGGACCTTGACAGGCTATTGGAGAAGGCCTGTGCAGACTTCATGAAGTTCAACAAGGAGAAGCTCAATATCCTGTACCTGGGTCAGGTCAATCCCCATTATCAGTACAGAATAGGGATGAGGAAACTCAGAACAGAGAAGAAGGACTTGGGGATAATGCTGGATGACAAAATGGACAGGAGCTGGAAATGTATACTTGCAGCCCAGAAAAACAATCACATCCTGGGCTGCATCAAAAGAAGGATGACCAACAGGTCAAGAGAGAGGTGATTCTCCTCTATTCCACTTTCATGAGACCCCCCAACTTAGAGAACCACATCTAGCACTGGTGCTCCAGCAGAAGGAATATAAGGACCTAACAGAGTGGATTCAGAGGAGGGCCACAGAAATAATCAGAAGATGGAACACATCTACTATGATAACAGTATGAGAGAGTAGGGGTTGTTGAGCTTGGAAAAGAGAGGCCACTGGGGAGACCCTATTATAGCCTTGCATTATATGAAGTGGGTTTAGAAGAAAGATGAAGAGAGACTTTTCACCAAGGCCTGTAGTGACAGAAGAAACAACAGCAGTTTTAAACTAAAAAAAGAAGGGTATATTTAGATTGACTATAAAGAACATTTTTTTTTTTTATATGGGGTGGTGAAAGCATAGAACAGGTTGCCCAGAGAAACTGTGGATGTGCCGTCATTAGTAATGTTCAAAGCCAGATTGAATGTAGATTTGTTCAACCTCATCTAGTGAAAGATTTCCATGCCTATATCAGGGAGTTGGAGTAGGTTTCTTTAAAGGTCCTTTCCAATGCAAAACATTCTGTGATCTAAAAATTTTCTATACCTCTTCAGATCTGCTGTATGTCACTACCAGTTAACATCTGGGAAGTTGAAGTCAGACAGAAGGACAAAGACATCTGGTTTAGAGCTGGGGGGTGTGGGAATTTCACACAGACTAATACATCAGTGTCATCATCCTGGCTGGGTGATCTACAGTGGATTCCCACCACAATATCTGCTTTATTAACTTTTTCCCTAATCCTTACCCAGAGGGTCTAACCATGTCACCCCCAACTGCAAGCACTGTACAGTCTAACCCCTCTTTACACATAGCACTAGCCCTCCACCTTGCCTGCCCTGCCTGTCTCTCCTGAAGAGCCTGTAACTGTCCATCAGAGCACCCCAGTCACAGGACTCTTCCCATCACATCCTGCTTAGCCCAACAGTGTCTTAACTCTGGGACTGAACAAGAGCTTTCAGTTCCTCTTCTTTATTCTTCATACTGCAGACATTAGTGTGTAAACATTTGTCAGGGAGTAGCAAGTTTTTAAGGCCCTTTTTTTCCCTTTCCCTGACCGCAGTGAAGGGAGGGGTAGCAAGGGGGATCACAGGGGTTTTTCCTGGGTGGCGGATGGAGCACGCTGGGTTGGGCAGTCTGCTTCCTGCCACTGCTGCCAATGGTTGTGGAGTGCAAAGGAGCCAGGTTGTTCCTGGTACAGTCCCATGCAGGCACGGGAGCTTGAGGTGTTAAGGGGGCAATGGACCCCACGCTCTCACACTTGGACGGGAAGGAGGAAGTAGTGTGGCTTTTGTCTCTCCCTGTCAGCAAGCCTCGGGAGGAAATCACACTGGGTCCAAACCTGTTCTTCTTCTCCTGAGTGTGAATTATCTGACAAGCTCTCTGCTGTGATTTTCAGAGCGCACCTGTCAGCCATGTTGAGTTGTCCTAGTCTGGATAGGTATTATCTTAAATTTTATAAAATGTGAGACTTGGGGCTTATAAGGAGACAAGAATTTATTAAACTCTTTATATATATATAGGGAAAGAGAGAAAGAGATTTGTTATAGTGTGCAAAACCAAACAACAAAATGTATAATCAGTAGAATGCAAAACACAACAACAAAATGTACAATCAATAAACTTTGAAACAGTAGTATAAGTAACAGACACAGATGGCCGCCCTTCCCACTCCGTGTGTGAGCAATATAGTCAATCTGCCAGGCCTCTCCATACCAGTATTTAGTCCACCTCCCACCATACCACAGGGGCTTCACTTTCTTGGCCTGCTTAATTGCAGCACACGTCTCACATTCATGGATAACTTGGGAAATAATGTCCATAGTTAGGTCCACCTCTCGATCTCATGCCCATTTATAGGTAACGTCTCTACCTTGGTGACCTGAAGCATCATGAACCCATTAGGCTAAAAACAACTCTCCCTTGTGCTGCCAGACCAAGCCCACCTGTGACACTTGAACCTGGGCGGCCTGGTCTGCCTTGGGAGTTATTATGGTTTTCTTCATTGGCCTGGCTTTTAGGCACATGAGCATCCACATGTCGGACTCTGACAATTAGTTATTCTGTCCTGGCAGTGATGTCTTGCAAGACTTCAGCAGCCCAGATGGGTCTCCCTCTACGTTGCCTCTTAGGCTTTTTCCATTGTTCTAGCCACCCCCACAGTGCATTGGCCACCATCCACGAGTCAGTGTAGAGATAAAGTTTCAGACACTTCTCTAGCTCAGCAATGTCAAGAGCCAGCTGCACAGCTCTGAGTTCAGCAAACTGACTTGACTCACCTTGGCCATCGGTGGCTTCTGCAACCTGTTATGTTGGACTCCATACAGCTGCTGATTTGTTAATCACATCTGTTGGGATCTGACAGCATCTATCCTGCCACTTGACTCCCAGGAACTGGATCTCTTTGGCAGGACCTTTGACTTTACTCCACTTGATGACAAAAACAGCTTTCAGGAGAATCTGCACAATCTTTTCTCCCTTCTCAAAGATTTCTTCTGCTGTGTTCCCCCATACAATGATGTCACTGATATACTGCAGGTGCTTGTGAGCCTCACCTCTCTCCAGCATGTCCTGGATCAGTCCATGGCAGATGGTGGGGCTGTGTTTCCACCCCTGTGACAGACGATTCCAGGTATAGTGCACGCCTCTCCAGGTGAAGGTAAACTGTGGCCTGCACAGTGCTGCTAGGGGAATGGAGACGAATGCATTGGCAATGTCAATGGTGGTGGCAGACCATTTGGCTGCTTTGGACTCTAGCTCATATGGAAACTCCACCATGTCGGATACAGCAGCACTCAGAGCTGGAGTCACTTCATTCAAGCCACAGTAGTCAACAGTCAGTCTCCATACCCCATCAGAATTACACACGGGCGAAATGGGGCTGTTGAAAGGTGAGTGAGTTTTGCTGACCACCCCTTGGCTTTCAAGTTCACGAATCATCTTATGGATGGGAATCACAACATCTTGGTTTGTGCGATATTGTCGACAGTGGCAGTCTTAGTGGCAATTGGCACCTGTTGTTCAACTTTTAGCAGTCCCACAACAGAAGGCTTTGCTGAGAGACCAGACAATGCATTCAATGTTTTTATCTCATCTGTCTCCACCACAGTTATTCCAAATGTCCATTTATGTCTTTTTGGGTCTTTGAAGTGCCCATTTCTTAGATAGTCAATGCCCAGAATACATGGGGCATCTGGTCCAGTCACAATAGGATGTCTCTGCTACTCTCTCCTGGTCAAGCTCAATTCGGCTTCCATTACAGTCAACTCTTGGGAGCTTCCTGTCACTCCAACAATACAAAGAACTTCCAAGTCTTTATGTCCTGTGTGCATTAATATACATTAGGTCCCAGTGTCAAATAAAGCCTTGTACTGTTGTGGTTCAGATGTGCCAGGCCATTGAATCCATACAGCCCAATAGATTAGATTATCCCTCTTCTCCGCCTGGCCAGAGGAAGGGCCCCCATAATCCTGATTTTTGTCGATAACACTTTCCTTTCTCTGGGTGTGCATATGGGAGGTGTTTTCCAGTGAGTCAGAGTAGTCACGACTTTGGCTGTTATGTTGAGATCTTTGTCCATGGGACACTGGCACAGCACTCACTTTCAGTGACTTGTTTCCTGATTTCAGTTCTTGCACTCTAGCTGCCAGGATATGGGTGGGTTTTCTATCCCACCATCGCATATCTTCCCCATGATCAAGAAGGTAATACTACAGGTCAGTCCGTGATGCGTACCCACTCTCTCTTGATGAGGAGCATTGGGTGCTAATATCAAGGTCTCTGGTTCTTATCGGCATGACAGCTCAAGTGTCTGGTGCAGTACAGAGTTCCTTGATGTCATTAGCCACCTCGTTTTTAAACCTTTTAATCTCCTCCTTGATGTTGTTTGAAAACTCATTTTTAAACCTTTTAAACTCCTCCATCTCTACAGAGGCTATCTGGTGCTGGGAAACTAAATAAGCAATCTCCTCATAGTCTCTCATTCTATTAATCTTTTTTCTCACTGACTAATGTGTGTTACTGTCCCAGTGTAGAGCCATGTACTGGAGGCATTTCTCACGTGCCAATTCTGACACCTTTATCCACATCCAATCCATGCATTGAACATCATCAGGGTCTCCAAAGTCGGGTTCATCAGCTGCAAAAATGTTGTCTAGAATAGAAGTTCCCTCAGTCTCTGGATTCCCTTTTCCATGGTGGACCAGGGATGTTATTGTTTCTGTAAGTCCTTTCTGCTGCTGTATTTTGCTCTAATGCTCATCAATAATTGTCTCCAAAGACTGAGAGGGTCTTGTACTCTTGTAAATTCCTGGTCAGTTCTGGAGTCATTAGACAGGCCTCCCAGGCTCCTGGCCTATTAGCCATCGAGGAGAGTGTGATCGGCACAGGTGTCCCAAATCTGGAGTAACCAGGAGAGCATTGAGTTATTTTCTTGTCAGGTGAGGTCTTTCTTTAAGTTTCTCAGTGCATCAAATGACAGAGACTTATTAGGAGGATTAGAAGAGGAATACTTGAATGTGTCCAAAGGAAGACCACAAAGATGGTGAAAGTTCTAAAGAGCATGTTTTGTGATGAACAGCTGAGGAGACTAGGTTGGTTCAACTTGGAGGAGACTGAGAGGTGACCTCATTGTTGCTTATGGTGCCCTCAGGATGGGGAGTAGAAAGGGAGGTGCTGATGTCTCTAATGTCCAGTAGTAGGACATTAAAGCTGCATTATGGGATGTTCATATTGGATATGAGCCACAGTTAGGGTGGTCAAGCACTGAAAGAAGTTCTCCAGAAAAGTGGTCATGTCCCCAAGCCTGTTGGTATTCAAGAAGCAGTTGGACGATGATCTTAGAAATATGGTTTGACTTGTACGTTGCCCTGTGTAGAGTCAGGATTTGGACTTAATGATATTCATAGGTCCTTTCCAACGCCATTTTCTTTCTCCCAACAGCTCTCTGCCATCCCCCTGCTGGTCATCAAATGGGAAGAGTCACCATCAATTCAGATTGTTCTGTTTTTCTGTTCAACTTTACTGTTTCACATTCCTTTTTATGTTGTCTACAAATATATACATATATATGTATTATTTAATACAATTATTGTCTCATACACTTTCAGATCTTACATTGCTAAATTTAAGACAATATCTGTCCATACCAGGACAGTTAATTTGGCACCCAACATGGTGCTCAATACACAATAAGGAGACAAGATGCTTGTAGGAAATCCCAGAGGCACCACCATGTTTTCCTCTTTGGCCACCTTCGTTTGGAAGTTAGTCCTAATAACTGCCTTCCCTTTTTATAAAAATGAACATGACTATCAAAATAGTGGTGGGTAGTATTAAATTAATATACTGGGTTTATGATATCATTAATTCAATGCCAATGGTCCTCCTCACTAGCATCTACCCAGGGATCTGTTATTACTGGAATCTGAGTAACTACCCATGGGAGTTTATAATTAATAGCACACTTGCCAGGCTGGGGAGAAATGGAATTACACCCCTCCAGGATTTTGTTTCTTGTTTCCTAGATCTTAAAGGTATTAGTTTCTAACAGGCTTGTTCCCAGTAGACACAAAAGATATTCAGATTTTTACTAATGTTTCTCTTGTCCATGGGCAATACAGTCTTTCCTATGATTAAAAACAGGCTAACGTCCTTCGGTTCAACTACTGCATTGGCCCTAGAGTGTAGAAGGCTGCCCAGAGGTTCACTCCACAATAGCCAGCTAATCCACCTCAATCTACACCAGATATGACCCATTTTCATTGGGTGATAGCATTGACAGAGGAGATTCGTCAAGCACTAGAACAGGAACCAGCTCCTGTTCCCTTAATGCCTGGTGGGTGCATTCAAATCCCCAGCAAAGTACAGTGCTGCCTTAAAGACATTCTTCCGAGTAACACTGAAGAAAGTCCACATGCCATCATATCCTGGAGCCTAGTCAATGCCTACCGTGCTGTGGTTGCACAGTTGCTCTCGCAGGAAGGGGAAAAAACAGCTCAATAAAGCCTACGACTGTGTACTCCAGGCAACCTGCACCCACACTCAGAATACAAAAGCAGCCAACCCCAGCATCTGTTGTCCCAGTGCAGAGGAAGAAATATAAAACCAAGTCAGCACTCCTGACACCCAACCATGGGGAGCCAGGGCCCTCCAGACCTGAGCCTGAACATGTCATAGGCACTAAGTCTCTCTCATTTGAGGCACTGCAAAATTTAAAGAAAGACTTCACGCAACAAGCAAATGAGGCAATGCTTTCCTGGTTGCTACGGATTTGGAATACCTGTGGTGATGGGACTCTTGTTGATGGTCAAGAGGCCAGGAGCCTGGAAGGACTGTCCAATGACTCCAGCATTGACCAGGAATATATAAGAGCACAAGAGCCTCTCAATCTTTGGAGATGATTGTTGATGAGTGCTAGAGCAAAATTTAGCAGCAAAGATGACCTACAGTGACAGCAATGCCCCTGGTCCACTATTGAAGAGACAATTTGAAGACTGAGAGAACTTGCTATTCTAGACCACATCTTTGCAACTAATGGACCAGATTTCAGAAACTCTGCTGGTGTTCGATGAATGTATCACATGTGGAAAAGGATGTCACGACTGGCACCTGAGAAATACCTCCAGTACCTGGCTATACTCCAGTGGAGTAAGATAGATGAGCCAGTGCATACCATGATGAGAAAAATGAGAACCTACAGGGATACTGCTCATCCTGTTTTCCAACACCAGATAGCCTCAGTAGACATGTTAACAGAGGAGTTTAGAAGTTTCAATAATGAGGTTGCTGACAACATCAAGGAACTCCGCATTAAACTGGACACTCATGCTGTCGTACTGGTGTGAACCAGAGATCATGATATTAACACCTGACTTACCCCAGCAAGAGAGAGTGGGTATGCATCACAGACTGACCTGTGGTATTACCTTCTTGATCACAGGGAAGATATGCAATGGTGGGATAGAAAACCCACCCATGTCCTGGCAGCTCGAGTGCAAGAACTTAAGGAACAAGCCACTGAAAGTGAGTGCTGTGCCAGTGTCCTGTGGACAAAGATTGCTGGAGTGACAGGAAGCTCCCAAGAGCTGACTGTAGAGGAAGCTGAATTGAGCTTGTCCGGGAGAGAGTAGCAGAGACATCCTATTGTGACTGGGCCAGATACCCCATGTATTCTGGGCATTGACTATCTAAGAAATGGGCACTTCAAAGACCCAAAAAGACATAAATGGGCATATGGAATAATTGCAGTGGAGACAAAAGGATTAAAACCATTGATGAGCCAACAATGCAGCCTTGCAGCCAGGAAGGCCAATGGCATCCTGGGATGCATTAGGAAGAGTGTGGCCAGCAGGTCAAGAGAGGTTCTCCTCCCCCTCTACT
>JANHGL010111865.1:0-10159 GCA_024611195.1 Ceyx melanurus | reverse complement strand
AGGTCTTGGCTTAACCACACTGGCCTCTTCCCTTTCCTGCTTGATTTCTTGCACCTGGGGATCAAGATCTCTTGTAGCTGCTGAAGAGTTAATTGGATATCAATACTAAACGCACTCAACTTTGAGATGCAAAAACAATTGTGTTTTGCCAACTCTGCACTGATTTCCTGGCTCTGGTGTAACAGAACACTTCCAAAAGCAGCTAGAATTTTAGCACAGAAGCAAATATTAACTTCAAAACTTGGAAAAACATGGAATTCAGTCTCCCACCTTTTTTTGTAAATAAGTCTGAAAACTTAACCATGAACTCTGTTAAGCCAAGAAACTCCTCTTGGCCATTACATGCCAGCATGGCAGCTCACCTGCCATGCACAGGCCACGTACCAAGGCATGTCTGCGCAAGGTGGACATGTCACTGAAGGTTCTCTCACAAGCTCGGCACTTGTAGGGCTTCTCGCCAGTGTGGATGCGCTGGTGGCGCCGGAGAGCGCCCTGTTGGGTGAACGTCTTCCCACACTGCTCGCAGAAGTACGGACGGGTTTCTGAAACCAAACACAAGACCAAGAAGCACTGTTAGAAACCCACTTCTTTCAGTGTTGATCTCAGTGCAAAAATGTGTAAAGAAGTGGTGGAGTCCCCATTGCTGAAGGGGTTTCAAAGCCATGAAGATGGGGTGCTGAGGGACATGGTTTCCTGGTGACCCAGGTTACTGGTTGGACTCCATGATCTTCAAGGTCTCTTCCAACCAAAATGATTCATCATTCTATGACTTCACGCTCTGTTTTATAAGAACAGGATGGCTACAAGCTCTTCTTCTCCTCATCCCTTTGTTCAAAAAGATTATAGAAATGGTTCTGGAATAAAATGCCACCACCCAAACTGGGAAGTACTTCAGGCCCAAGTTTCCAGCACTGCATTTCTTCTCCCAGCCCCAAAGCATTTGTTCTGTTACCTGCGTGGATGTTGCTGTGCTGGGCCAGTGAGGTTCTCAGTCCAAACGTCTTCCCACAAACCTGGCACTTGTAGGGCTTGGCACCCATGTGGCACTGCTTGTGGCACTTCAAGTATTCATTGGTGGCAAAATGTTTTCCGCACACATCACATTTAAAGAGGCGCTCTCCTGAGGGGAAAACCAAAACAAAAGGGATGTTGTGAATTCTTTCAGCAGAATTTTGTACTCCAAAGTTGGGTTGCAAATGTCTTTTTGTCCCTAGTGGGTCCTTCCTGGTATTTAAAGTTTCTTCTGAGTGACAATAAATTGTGTACCTTTTCCACATCCTGATAAGCAATTTCTAGGAATATAAAGAGAACCGATGGGAGAAACAAGTTGGCAGGAACAGGAGAGTTTCATGCCTACCTGTGTGGGTTCTTCTGTGGCCAGTGAGTTTGCCTTTATTGGCAAAGGAAGCTCCACAGTCCTCGCAAATATATGGCTTTTCCCCTGTGTGTGACCTAAATGAAGTAAAACATGGATGTTGATAAATTAGCTCTCATAGTGCATTCTTAAAATGATGTATTGGAAATTATGTTTCACGTGCTACAGGCAGCACAATTTATTATTTTTTTTTTTATTGAGGTGGAAAAAAGTGCTCTCTGCTGACTTGGGAAATAGAGTGGTTTTGACTTAAGGTGCTTCACTATAGCACTAAAATTTCCTGTTTTTTATTCCATTCCCCATTCCCAGACCTCTATTTTCTTTTACAAGTTAAAGCTCCTACAATCAGCATCAGAAGGAAGACAGCAAGGAAGTCTGCAAGCAGCTGCTGTGCTGGAGGACAAAAGCATATCCAGATTGTCTCCTGGCATAGTGTGGGCCACATTCTTGGCTTCCAAAACCCCTCAGCCTCATGTGCTCCAGCCTCCAAGACTTAGCTGGCAGGATATTCACATTTCTAAGACAGGTGTAAGAACACCCAGTTTCAGCCTCTCAGGATAAGGGATCTTCCCTCACCTCACTTAGCCCTCCAACAGTTAACCTGCTCTTCCAAGCTCATGGATTGGAGAATATTGGGAAATTCCATGGGATGATTCACCCTCTCCTGGGAGAGGACATGTTTCACACAAACCCCACCAGAGAGCAGTTCACTATAGTTCAGTGACTATAGAGAGAGCCCTGATGAAAAGTTCAGCTTTTCTATTGCACATAAGCAATTAAATCCTATGCTATGTGGTTCTCTCAGAGTGCTACGGAGTGCAAGAGGCTCAGCATCTGGGTCTTAGAGGTCCCTGACTAATCCATCCTTCAGCCTATGCATCTTATTTTGGAGACTGTCTCAAAATTGGGATGGAGCTTCTGTTTCAAAATCCCTGCCCAAAACTGATGCAACAACCAGCTGCAGACAAGGCCTTTACATAACAGAATTAATCACAGATACAGAAAAAAAATGACATCCCAGTGTGCCTGTGCAAGAAGAACAACTCAGAACTGGGAAATCACAGGAGGAAAAAAGTGCTGAAGGACACTGGGTTCATGGGGAGTGGGAAGGAGAGCATCAGCAGCACAGGCTGACCTGTTGTGGACCTTCAGTTGTGAGGGCTGAGCAAACCTGGAGTGACAAACACCGCACTGGTAAGGTTTTTCTCCCGTGTGTGTCCGCATGTGAAACACAAGTGCCGTTCGGGAGCTGAGGATCTTCCCACAGACAGAGCAGAGTGGCCGTTTGACTTGGCCTTCGTGCTTCCGCATGGAATGTGTCCTCACATCTCTCTTCCGTTTAAAAGTGGCAGTGCAGAGAGTGCAGGCGAAGCGCCTTTCCTCGCTGTGGACGCACGCTCGGTGCTCCTTCCAACTGTTGTAACTGGCAAAAGACTTACTGCAGATGTCACACTCGTAGGCTTTGCCAGGCAAGCACTGGTGGACATCTCGGCAGTGATCCACGTACTTCTTCCGTGACACAAACTGCTCCTTGCACTTTTCACATCTTATTACATAGGCAGATTTCTTACTCAACTCACTTTTGTGGGCCTTCTTTATTTTAAACTCTTCATCCAACTTACATTCTCCACCACCCTTCTCATGAGAGTATTCACCATCCTCATCGTCCTCCTCAGTGCAGACCTCCTCAACATCTCTACTGTTTTCAACTTCTGAACACCCCGCTTCATAACCTACCTCCTCTTCACCCTTCGTGGTCTTTTCACTCTCATCTTCATCCCCTTCTTCACTCATTTGCTTCCTTCTTCTGTCAGCTTCCTTCCATTTCTGCTCTTCTTCTTCACTGCCACAATTTGCTTTGGGAACTGATGAAGGTTCTTCCTCACAACTCCTGGCCTCTTGGTGCCTCTCATATGTCCCATCCCACATGTCTGTGTTGGGATCTTTGTCACAGCTCATCACGTTTGGCCTATGAGTGGGCGGAATGACCATCCAGTAGACAGGCAGAAGTTTCCTCTCTTGACCAGACTTATGGATTTTTCTGTTAAAACAAACAATGGAGCACAACTTCAATGAGTGTAATTGTTTCAGAATTCAGGCAAATTTGTCTTTCAGTTGGTCTAAATGCTATGAAATAGTATTTAATTGTGTGTTTGGAGAGATGAATGACGGGGAAATTCTGAGCAGAGCAGATAATGAAAGGAAATTAAAAGGTCTTGGTTTATCAAGGACAGAGCTGCTCTGTCACCTGACTTGTAACATAGGATAGACAGTATGTTTTCCTCCAAGGATAAGAAATTATGGATTTAAGCCAAGGGAAATGAAAATCAAATGACTTCATGAAACACCAAAATAGAACCTGTTGCAGGACACCAGTAGCAGTGGTGAACTCCACTTACTGCTGCTCAGCACACGGAACTACATCATTGCACTCGTGACACATTTGGAATATTTTTTTCCTCTACTGGAGTGACACCTAATTTTGGTGTTTTTTAAAAGGGAATCCATATCTGGCAAAATCCACATACCTACTGTAGAACAGGGTATGGAGATGCTTGACACCTACAGTGAGTGATTTCTGCACTTCTGGAAGCTACTGGGCAATCTCAATAGCTCATTTCCAGTCAGGCTGTGCTTAATAAGCCTATCTGGGAGCTCACACTACACAGCAAAATAGCACCTGGGATATTTGGCCCATGAAAACCATGGTAAGAAACACCTGACATTTATTAAATGTCTCCTTTGATTCAATGGGAAATGTTCTCCTAAATTACCTCTCTGAGAGACCTCAACCTGGACTGAGAGCTTGATGAGGTCAATGGAAATAAAATCATACAAATGTCAACACATTTCTGATGAGATCCAGGGAATTCTGGGACTGAGCAAGGCCTTCAGGAAGGCTTTTATCCCAGCGCTCAGAGAGAAAACACGTTTTCCTATGGATTCAGGGAACCATTCACATACCTTACGTGAGTGTTGTAAGCAGACCTCTGAACAAAGCTGGCAGGGCAGCTCTCACATTTGTAAGGCCTCTCCCCAGTGTGGGTTCGGATGTGGACACTCAGGCCACACTTGGAACTGATGATCTTGTCGCAGTAGGGGCAGGCCTGGGGATCCCGCTTCTTCTCGTGCACCCTGCGGACATGCTCCTTTATGTACTTCTGGCGTTTAAACCTCTTGTCACAAAAGCCACAGGAGAAGCTGCGCTCATTGCTGTGACCAGCAAGGAGGTGCTGCTGGAGGTTCTGGTGAGTAGAGAAGACCTGCTTGCACTTCTGGCAGCAGTACTTGACAGCCAGAGTAATGTCATGCTTGAGCTTCATGTGTGACTGGCACTGCTTGATAACCCGGAATGATTCGCTGCACTTCTCACATGCAATCTGTGGCAAGGCTTTGGCCACATTTGGTCGCAGTTTCCTATCTTCTGTTGTGCTGGCAAACTTTGAAATCAAACTGTTTTCATCTACCCACCGCTCAGGCGGCATGTTCCTAGTAAGTAGGCAGTCTTCCTTTGCCTCAATCTGCCCTAGATGAGAATTACTGTTCTTGGTTTCCAGACTAAGGATATCCACACCGAGACTGGTATCTGGCTTGTTACATTTCGGTAGCTTTGCTGTCCTGCATTTTGGGTGTGGAAAAGCAGTTTCCTCCTGCTCCAGGCTTGCCGCTTGTCCTTCAATGAGTTCATATCCAGCCAGCAACTTGTCATGCTTCTGCTTATCCCAAAGTTTCCTCTGCATGGGTATTGCTACAACCTGGGAAGAGTTGCTCCCTTTGCGGTTCTCCTCTGGCAGGATGCAAGGCCATGGTGCCCCACCGTTTTCACACAGCTGACCTTTCAGGTGGAGACTCAAATCCAGCCCCTTTGCATCCTCTGCTTTCACCTCTTCGCAAATGTCAAGCAAATCCTTGCATTCCAATCTCTCTGCTATTTCTTTCATGCGCTGCAGTTTTTCTGCTTCAATCTCCACTTCGGCAGTGTAAATAAACTCCAGGAAGGAGGTGAACTCTTCTGTGTAAATGTCTTGCAGAGTCACTGTGCAGTTGTTGGTCTCCAGCATCTCACTGTGTAGAAAAAGTCCCTTGAAATAGTTGCTGGAAGCTGCCAAGACAGCTTTGTGAACCAGAAACTCCTCACGGATCCCAAGGTGTTGAGTGTGAACTGTCACATCACAGAGGTGACCAAACTGGTACAGAGAATGCAGTGCCCTCAGGAGGTTGGAAGCAGCAACTTTGGATTTCATTAGAATTTTCTTTTTCTCCATCCTGCCAGGAAAAAAAAATAAAATCAAAACCACAACAGAAAAATATTTTAGTGCTTGCTCTCCCTCTGCACCAGGTATCCCCTTTGGGCCAAAGCAGGGAATGAATCTTAGTATCCAGTTCAATTTTGTTTCTATTTTTCGTTGTTCCCACCCCCCTCTCCCCCCACCAAACAATCAGACCTAGGAGTTAATAATGATAGTTAATAAGCTTCTACTGCATTTGGCCACTTAAATATTATACAGCCTTCTGGCTGTATAATATTTTCTGGCTCAAAGGATCCGCTAAAGCTTGGCTTGCTGTGCTCTCCTCTTCCAGTAATAATGGTTGGAGAAAATGATACCAAACTGCCCTCTCACTTCTCATCTAAATTGTGTTTGACATTACATTAAATATGTTATTGGCAGATATGAAATGATTAAGAAGGCAAATGCATCTTCAACATCAAGCACCAGAGAGCAAAACACAATCTGTAGCCTGGAGTGAAGGGGTTTGATCAGAAGCTTAAGAGAGCTTTGAGAATTCTCTTCCTATTACAAGGGACTGCTGTTGAGGATAGTCATCTTTTAATCTGCAAGGCACAAGCCACCTGATGCTTCTGACACCCCAAATAATGTTATAAATCCGGCATTTAAAGATTTAAGTTTATTTGATTATGACCCTGGTAACTGCTGCTGGAACATATACAGCTAGGAAAAGATTTCTATGAGACATAAAATGTCTGCAGCCATGTGTTAGGTGAAACCTCAAATATCTGTACTTAACTGAGGGGTTGGTCCTCAGTAATCAGCTAGTGAGTCCCACCCTACAGAACCTGGAAAATCTAAGAAAAAAACCCCAAAAGCTAGATATCAGTCCCCTGGCTTGCCCTCCATGTTTTTCAATAGGCCACCCCTTGTCATTCCATCAGAGCTGATTCCTGCTTTGGGAAGCTCACCCATCAGTAGCACTTATAGAAATCAATGAACAGAGCACGTGCTAATTGCCTCCTATGCTGTTCCAGATCCCCATCTGTGATAACTTCCAGAGGCACTCCCATGGGAGCTCCACTAACACTAACATCTGATACGCAGGCAAGAAAAAAAAGAGGTATGTTCCAGCTTCACCTCTTCAGTTTGTCTGGTTCTAGATTAAATCAGACCAGAAACACTTTACTTAATAGATCACTTAATCACAAGAGAAGTCTCTTGAGGAATTTCCGTATGCAGTGACAGGAATGATCTACCTATTTATGAACAAAAGGCACCCATATCTTCATAATCCAAACTTTCCCTCTCAACTGCACCCATAAAGCCATCATTCCCAGGGTTAACAGATCCAAGAAACATCATATTGTACCCTAAAGCTGCTTTTGAACACAGCAACTGGATGATTTTTCTTCCCCCCCCTGCATATTGCATTTCATTAGTTTCTTTGTAACTTCCTTCAGCTTCTTGGCCAGTGATAAGGGAATAAATACTTTAAAGAATTTGCATGTAAGCAAGATTTTACAGAAAACATACTTCATCTAACAGCACAACTGCAGGAGCCAAAACATACTTCAATTCAATTACAGCTCCTGATAAAGCCACCAGAATAACTATTTTACAAAATAAAGCTGTTTTAACAAATAAAAAAGACAAAATAGAGGCTTTCCACCTCCAAGAAGAGATTTCCATTTACTCTGTGCTATAGCGTGTTGGTTGTTTCTTTGCTTGTTTTGCGTTGGTTTTTTGTTTGGGGTTTTGTTTTTTTTGTTTGAAAAAAAAAATAAAAATCCCCAAGTATCTAGGGAGAAAAACCCAGTAGATTAAAAAAAAAATAAAAATCTGAATTGCATACTTCTCAAAAAAACCCCACACAACAAATTAAACCAATAAATAAATTAACAAATCTGTTATTTTACAAAAATAGGCCCATCTTTTTGCAAAGTACACATAACTGTTGATTGCTTGATTTTTCTTCTGGCATCCCTTGGCAAAATAAACCTAAAGTGGGTTGATGTCACAAGTAACATATTTAAGAGCATCCAAACCACCCGAAGCAAAGGCCAATAATACTTGCCACAGAGCTGCAAGACCCAGCTTCAATCCTCAAACAAGCCATATGTCTGGTATTTTTCCTGACTTTTTTGTCTTCCCCTCCCTCCCCTGTAAAATCAAGTAACACTTGCCCATCTTAACTGTGATACTGATAATGCATTAATAGCAGTGAGGTAATGCTAAGATAGGTGCAAAAGAGCATTATGAGGATATATTAAAAACTGGAGTTACTCAACTATGTTAATAATTATAAAATTAAGCTTATTTACCACAATTCCCACACAATGCAGATAGATAAAGTCAGATGAAGATACAGCAAACACAGAACACCAGCACAGAGCAAACGGCAATAGAATTTGCACCCTTCCTACTACAGTTTACTGGCCTGTTGAGAAATTGCCATGCAGAGCATTCCAAATCATCCTCCACCACATTGCGGGACAGATTCCTCCAGGAGTAATTAAAAGTTGTTTTTTATTTTTTCAAATGTGCAGAACTTTGATTGCTGTCTTGCTAAAACAAGTGCATCTTTGAGCTACAACTGAAAACGCTCCTTCCATGAGAAAAATCAAGACCGACCACATGTTACAGATGGCACAGCCATAGCACCACCACCAATATGTGAAAGATAGCCCACCATGTTGTTCCTCATGCCACTAACTGAACCGCTGTGATTGTATTCTAGTTTTTACCATTTATTTTGTGCAGACAACAACTTCCTATGCCTGTATGGGCTGCAACGTACACACGAGCCCTGCACAGTGCTGAGAAACCAAAGCCATTTTCCCCTGCACTTGACAACAGTCTCCTCATGGCATGGAAGGTGGTGGGAGCTCTGAGCAACACCTGCGAGGAGATGCAGTGCAGTCCAGCCATCACCCACTCCCTGCTGAGAGGACAGGGCACCCCCAGGCATACCGTAAGGCTGCTCCCGGCTATGGCCTTGCAGCCACCATGTCTGCTCCTGAGGCGTCGAGACCCGGCCTGCCCCCCCAAGGCCGAGGGTCACCCTCCTGATGGGCAGGGCGTGGGAAGCAGCGGCCTGGCCCCTCCCCACCCTCCCGAGGGTGCTTCACACCCTCTCGCCGGTGCTTCTCCACTGCCCAGCACCCCCCAGGGTCCCTCCTTCCCCCTTCCCTTACCCTGCCTAGGCGGGTCGGGCCGTCCCGCGCCCGCCTTAGCCGCGCTCCGCCCATCCTCCCTGGGCCAAACCACCGCTCGCTGCCGTCTCCGATAACCCTCCTTCTCAGAGGAATGGTAGGGCCCATGCTGCCCGAAAGTAACATGGCGGCCCCAGCCTCGCCTCACCAGCATCCTGGCTTTGGCGGCCATCTTAAATGGGGGAAGTCTGTGTCGGGAGAATGGCTAGAAAATAAATGCGGACTTAACTATAACGAGAAAATGTCCTCTTTCTTGTGCAGGTGATCCGAAAATACAGGCAAGACCCACCTGCAGGATTGGTGAGGAGCCAGAGTAATCCAGAGTAAGACTGGCAAATAGATTTTTTGGCAGCTGGAGCTAAGGGTCTCCTGGTTCTGGGAGGCACTTATTGTGCCTGGCCAGAGGCTTCGCCCTGCTGCAAGGAAGCTCTCCTCCTAGAGGTGTGTTTTTTAGTATTAAAATCACGACAGATTACAGAGAAGACACCTCATATTTTGATTTGGTTTGAGTGAGAACTGAACAAATTCTGTTCAGTGATTTTAGTTTTCAGCTCAGTTTTACTAACTGCACTGTCTGAAGTTAGCATGTTTTTGCAGACAGTGTCTGCTTCTAGCAGTGATAACACCTCATGTTTAGAGTTACTACCAAGGATTGGAATGCAGACCAAGGCCATTGCTGGATCTTGTACCATATTGGGGGGTGCAGAAAGTGAAAGACTGCACCTGCAGGGAGAAGCAGACAGGACAGGTGACCCCAAACTGACCAACAAGGTGTTCCAGCCCATAGATGTCATATCCAATATATAAAGCTCTGGAATCTGGAGGGCTGGGGGGCTAGTCCTGGCTAGGGTCTTGGCTAGGCTCTTGGCTCAGGATGTTATTGTTGGTGTTCTTCCTCTCTTGGGGGATTCTCCCCCTCAGATCACCAAGGAGGACTCTTATCCATACTGCCTTCAATCCTGATCGATGTGTTCCTGAGCATGGTGCCAGAATCCAGCTCCTGAACACAGCTCCCAGCTGCTGCAGTCTGGGACTCTCCCAGTGCCACGGTGACGTAATTGCCTTCAGGGGGGTTGGGTTTGGTACTGGTTTTGTACATATTTGTACATATATTCCACTTATTATTATTTTATTCCCCTTAAAGCTGTTCTAGTTTCCTTTTATAATCACTGAGTCTCTCTCCCTTATTCCTTTTCTCTTCCCCATGGGGGAGGGAGGGGGGTTAAAAGAGTCTGGGGGCTGCCCTGACCCTAAACCATGACATTTGATTTTTGCTCATATTTGTCTCTACTTTATGTAACTCAACTGCAATGAGGTCAACAACCTACAGAAGTTGATAG
>JANHGL010111864.1:0-10159 GCA_024611195.1 Ceyx melanurus | reverse complement strand
CTATGAGGAAAGGCTGAGGGAGCTGGGATTGTTTAGTCTGGAGAAGAGGAGGCTCAGGGGGGACCTTATTGCTCTCTCCAACTACCTGTAGGGAGGTGGGGGTTGACCTCTTCTCCCAAGTTAAAAATGACAGGACGAGGGGCAATGGCTTCAAGTTGTGCCAAGAGAAATTTAAGTTAGATATCAGGAAAAAATTATTTACAGAGAGGGTGGTCAGGCATTGGAATGGGCTGCCCAGGGAGGTGGTGGAGTCCCTATCCCTGGAAGTGTTTAAAAACCGTGTGGATGTGGTGCTGGGGGACGTGGTTCAGGGACCCTGGCAGTGCAGGGTGAATGGCTGGACTTGATCTTAAAGGTCTCTTCCTACCAAATGATTCTAATTTCAAACGAAAGGCAAAGTTGTGTTAAATTATATCTAGATTTGTTATTCAAATAGACATTTTTTTCAATAAACACAGGTGGAACACAACAAAAAGTGATTTTTTTTCTGACATTTTGAGGGCATTTGTAGTAAAAATACTTCTTCTAGTGCATACAATTCCCCAAAAAAATCATTTTTAATCCCAAGTAGTTTGTTAAACAGTTGACCTTCAGTAAAAATTTGTAAATCAGCTGTTAATGTCTGTAACAGAAACATTAAATAATACTTTCACTGATTAACAAATTTAAGAAAATTTCAATATCAAGCCACTGATCTAAACAAAGTAGTAGAAGTCTGAGCTTTTCTGAGATGAGAGTGATATATGCCTCTGTTTTCTGGACAAAGCTGAATGTATTCAAGTACATTCAAGTGATCTTAAATGTCTCTTCCAACCAGAATGATCCTATGAGTGCTCTCAAATAGTCTTGCATTAAATACCATATTGAACTATTATTTTCTGGCAGGTCCATTTAATTTCAGAATGCATTCAAATCCAGCAGATAATAACATCCCTGCTTGTACTATGCACCATGACACAGAGCAGTTCACACGTGAAAGGCAGAAAACACTCGAGGATGATCCCTTTTGTCTGAAGTTCACAATTTGTAAGCTAAGTGTAAGGACTTGAAAATAAAAATGTGACATAATGCTGATGAGAAATTTCTCCCCTCTTTAGTATCTCTGGATACAAATACCTGTTGTAGAGAAATAAAAATATGCTTTTACCATACTGAGAGGATAAAAATTTTACAAGGATGTAATTAAGTGACTGAGATCAATACATCTATTTCTCTTTTTCAATAAACTTCCATAGTTATACAAATGTCTGAAGTATGGCTTGTCATCTTACTACACAGAATGTCAATTTGAATTCCTTCTAACATGGATATAATTATTACAAAGTGAAATGTATTTTATAGCTGTACCATTTGTTAACCATTTGAAAACCATTATTTCACATCTAATGCAGATTAATTATTACCAAGTAATAAAGCATGAATTATAACAAAAACCAGGAACTTCTCTAATCGCTTTGCAACGATGGCCACAGAAAGGCTTAATCAATGACAATTTCAACATTGCTTAGAAAAGGGGAGCTAGTGTTACCTGGAAAATAGTTAATCAATAGAGATAAGCAAGTCTGTAAATCTAAAGCTTATTCTATGAAGATTCAAGACATAAATTTAATGTTTCTATAAAAATGCAACCACCACTACTAAACAGTTACTCTGAATTTAGAAAATAAAAGTCAAGGATACAAGAAAAACATTTACACAGTGGAGTGAGTCCAATGGGTGCCACCAGGATGGTCAGGGGGCCAGAGCACAAGATGTATAAAAAATGGCTGAGAGTAATAGGCTTGTACTGCTTAGGAAGACAAGGTTCAGAAGAGATTTTGTGGCTTTGTTACCAAAATCAGAAAGAAAACTCTTAACAACAATTATTAATTTGATATAGCGTTAAGAAGTGGGAATTTCTTTATTGTAGTACTTGGTATGCAGGGGATCACTCCACATAACGTGCATACCATATATCACACAAGCCAAAGTTATTACCCTGTCATATATATATGTATTAAAAATCCTAGAATGATTATACATATTCATTCTGTTTCCTCAAACGAATTATCATATTTACATAGTCATTACACATGCAAATAGAGTCTCTGAGGGGTTTCAGAAGGTCTCTCAGGACCCCCTGTGGTTGCCCATCACTGTCCTCTGGGTGAACTCTAGGTTCCTTCTTCCTTTAATAGATGAAGGTTGGCTAACAGTGCCCCTTGTAGTTATAACTTGCTTGTTCTATAGTTTCCTTATTGAGGAGAATTATTTTCTTGCTTATTGGTCCAAGTTCCTTTCAGTTGTCAGTTCATTACACTTTGATAATAAAGGATGCACCTGGTTTCTATGAATATATATCATCTTCAGGTATGTAATAGGAGAGTATATAGAGGACAGACAGTCAGGCCCTTCTCAGAGGGAAACAGTTTTTACTGGGCCACTCTGACAATGAAGACACGGTTTAGTGAAGGCTGATAAACATCAGCAGGGTGAATTTTCCCACCATGTCCTCTGCTCTTACATTATGTGTACATCTCTATATTGTGGCTACATGTGAAGATGTGACTTAATCCATGGCTGCACTGACAAGATAGTGTGGGCCTGCATACAGGCACATGGTGATGATCCTTGAAATGAAATGACACTATATCCTGGGTTCAGTTTAGGTTCATTATCACAAGCAGCTGCTTGCCCAAGAAGCTGGGATGGGCAGCAGATGGAAGGAGTCACAGCTGGGGTAGAGAGCAGAGCCAGCCAATGGGATATTCAATACTATAGTGAGTCATGTCCCCTATATAAGGGGAGAGCTGAGGCAAGGCAGGTCCTTTTCTTCAGGGCTGCTCTCTATCACCTCATCCCCATCCTGTGTTGATAATGAAGATTGTTCTTACCCAGGTGCAAGACCTTGTACATGGTCTTGTTGAATCTCATAATGTTCACCAGGGCCCAGCTTGTTCAGATCCCTCTGGATGACAGCCTGTCCCTATAGTGTATCAACAGCACCATTCAGCTTAGTGTTGTCTGCAGACTTGCTGATGGTGCACCTGATTTCACTGTCTGTCATCGATGAAGAAATTAAACAGTACTGGTCCCAGTACTGACCCCTGATGGACACCACTTGTCATCAGTCTCCAACTGGATATCAAGCCATTGACCACTACTCTCTGGACACAACCATTTAACCAGTTCCTTATCCATTGAACAGCCCACCTATGAAATCCATATCTCTCCAACTTGGAGAGAATGATGTTGTGGGGGACTGTGTCAAAGGTCTTGCAGAATTCCAGATTGATCACATCTATTGTTCTTCCCTTGTCCACTGATGAAGTCATTCCATTGTAGAAGGCCACTAGGTTGATCAGGCAGGACTTGATCGTAGTGAAGCCATATTGTCTGTTCCTGGTCACCTCCCTGTCCCACATGTGTCTTAGCAGAGATTCTAGGAGAACCTGCTCCATGACTTTCCCAGGCACAGAGGTGAGGCTGACAGGTCAGTAGTTACAGGGGTCCTCCTTTCTACACTTTTTACAAATGGATGAAGTATTTCCCTTCTTCTAGTCACTATCATTACTCCAGTCACTGTCCTTATCTCAGTCCACAGGGTTTCACCTTTTTTTTCCTTCCAGTTCTCCTTCCCATCCCACAAGATAGGCTGTGGAGTTGGGGGAAGGAGTGGGCACGTGGTATTTAGCTGCTGGCAGAGGCTAAATCACAACACACTAATACAAAACAAATTGTCAGGTATTACAAGTGGAGAGGGAAATTAAATATAACTCAGAGTCACTGTGTGGATTCTTCCTACATATTATTAGTCAAAACACAGAGGATTTCCTTTCAACCACATTGTTTATCCTTTCAGATAAAGTGTATCCTGCAGTCCAGGTGCAAAATTATTCAGCCCTTTAGTTGCAGCATATATCAGCCTGCTAAATCTTTATTGATTCAGCATGAATGCTCAAACTGTTATTCCAGTATTATGACTGCAACGTGTTGGCAGAGATTTCTGAATGCTGGTCATATATTTGGCCCACAATATAAACAGTTTCCTATATCAGCCAAAGGAATCTGATTACAAAATGTCTAAAATTCCTTCTTTCAAAGGAAAACTTTAATTGACTTTGTAGTATGAATGACATTACAGTAAAGTGTCAGCTCACAAGCCTACAAAAACTGTTGCAGCTGCTGCCATTATTTTGATTTAGCTAAGTGGAGAGAGTAAACTTTTCAGACATTTATTAACATTTCAAGAAACTCCAGTTATTGGCAGAAGCCAATGCAGCTAAATTCTGCAGGTCTTGGGGGAGCCTTCAGTTTGTCTGGTGGAGCTTGGCAGTTGTTGATTTGATGCAGTCAGCTTTTGCTCTAGTTTAGCTTGACAGTCTGGTTCACATTTACTATCTAATAGGAAGTGTAAAGGAAGTTTTGTAACACCACAGAGGTTTGTGATTTGTGTTCAAACACACTCATCAGTAACAACACAACATTCAGTAATTCCCCAGCAGCTTCTTCAGCATCAATGGAGCTATGTCTGGCTTACAGAAGCAAGGAAAAGTAACTCTCCTGATAGCTCCACATATACCCTAAATTTGCCGTTAATCACAGTGGTGCAAATCAATTTTAACAGATTTTAAGAACACATTGATTGTTTCCTCACTTTGGTTGAAAAATATATTAAAAATCATACTTTAAAAATCTCCCTAGAGGTACTTTGGTAAATATGAAAAACATTCAGCACTTGTTATTCTGTACTAGTTCATCTTCATGCTGGAGGAAGCAATAGATCAGGCAAGTTCTCTGAATTCTAAAGAACTCTGAAATTCTAGAGTTATATAAATATGAACAGGTCATAATTTGCATTTAAAAATGTATACTTATGTTTGACTCTGTATTTACATCCAAACTAAGGTAAAAGGGGTCTTTGCATACTTGAATTTGACATCTTTAAAATTAAGTATCAGAATAATATCATGTGTCAATACAAGTCATTGTATCTTCCTTCTGAAAACCCTGCAACAATGTGTACTGTACATTCATCAGACTAGTTTGCACTTTGTATGTGGGAGAACATAATTAAATTAATCATAGAAAGAATCATAGAACACCAGGTTGGAAGGGACCTCAAGGCTCATCTAGTCCAAAATTCTAAGCTAAACTATACATATAGTTTAAAAGAGATGGCCCAGCACCCTGTCAAGATGAGCCTTAAAAATGTCCAGTATAGGGGAATCCACCACTTCACTTGGAGTTTATTCCACTATCTAATTGTTCTCATGGTGACAAATTTTCCGATTGAGTCCAATTGGTGTCTTCCCAGGAGTAACTCGTGCCCATTACCCCATGTCTTTTCCACGTGGTTCCATGTAAAAAGAGAGTCTCCATCTTGGAAGAAATTTGTATTTCACATTCAGAAAGTTGAAAAGTTTTTTTACTTTGAAAAGCATGAAAATGACCAGCATTTATTTAAATACTGTTCAAGATCCATAGAGATAAATAACTTTTTTCCCTCCTGTCATGTGAGAATATGATCTAATTCCACAGCTCAGCTGCTGAAACATTTGATATATATTAAGCATGAACCAAATTTATACATCTCTGCAGCAATCTTTAAGGGAAATAATGATCCTGATTCAGCTCTTTGAAGTTACTGAAGTTTAAGAATGTATTTAACTAACATAGCTAAGCACACAAGGTCCGATGAAAGGAGACACACATTACATATATGTGATCTGCAGTGATACAAAAAAGACAAAACCAAATTTAATTTAATTTCTTAGAAAAGTACAATTACTACATAGGTTCCGCAGATACTCTTCAGAGCATATCTCAACACTGTAACAGATTTGCTTGAGATTAATGAGTTAGTGTCATAAGAAGTGTCTGAAAAGTCAGGATCAAACTAAGAACCATTTTGAGCAAAAACATTCAAATTAGAAATCCAGTGAATATATTAATTTTCCTATAAGTCACAACTGCACTCATATGCAACATTAAGTACATAGTTAGGACTCTATAATTAACATTAATAGTAGAAAAAAATATTAAAACAGTAAATTAAATTATAAACTTAAGTGAAGCCAGAGTGTAGGTCTCCTTAGGTCTCCTGAGGATATGGGTTATGAAATGTTAGAAATGTAAATTAATTAAATTAACACTAATCCCCACAAAACAAAAGAAACAAAAAGCCAGTCAAACAGACAAACCAATAAACACAATGTAGCTGAAGCATTTATTTCCCAGATACTTCCAAGAGAGGTTAATAACCTAGCATACGAATCAACAAGATAAATAGTGAATGGAGGTAACATTGTGTGCACTCCCTTGAAGTAAGGTAAAAAGTTAGACCTAGGTAAGAATATAAAGTTCTCCAGGCCAATCAGACTCAAGGAAATTAATTTCAAAACAATGACAATAGCATTAAAAAAAAAAAAAAAAAAGTAGAAAAAACTTATTAAAGCAGTACATTAAATTATTGGTAAAGCCAATGAGGAAGAAGAGGGGTGAAGATAGCTGGTATTTTTTAAATGCTGAATCATGATGAATATTCCTTTGCAATGTTTGTACTATATCACATATCTTTTAGCATTGCAGAGTGACAAGGATCTTGTGAAAAATAAAACAATGGCACGTTGAGTGAATTAAAAAGCTTAGGTCTCTTAAGAGTTTGCTGGGACTAAGAACTCAGTAGAATTGGTCTGATGTTGGCACTACGTGACCCCTGCCTATTGTATATCTTGCACATTCTTCAGAGAAAAGTTTATTCTTCACTTTATGTTTTTGGGTTTTTTAACGTAGACTAGTAGCAAGTTATTTAAAGAAAATTTTAAGAGGTGTGAGCCAGCATTCAGAAAACACCCCATAATATGAAACGATTACCAGATAATAGATTTCAATTCTACAGCCTTTCTTTTATTTTCACAATTTACCTGTCCAGTGGTATGGTGTGTCTCTGAAAATAATTTGTATGCAATCCAAAACTGCAAACCTGCAATCAAGTTCAAACATGGCACAAAATAAGTAGCCCTGGAGTGAAATGGTTTATTCTTCTGAGACAATTGCATAATGCTAAAATGCTGTGATATTTAGATATTGCAGTCTCTATGACCCTTTAATCTATTTCATGAACTCAATAAGAAAAACAGTAACTTCCAGATCTTCAACTAAAGCTGTCTGTAATCTTATGGTGATGGTCCTTGCCACACCCCAAAGAAATGTCTTGTCATGTCAGTATTTCACAACATTAAAACAGAAACAATGATAAACCACATTGATATTTCTGTGTTCAGTTACATAGCTGAGGATTTCATTGTTGCCTCTGAAGACAAAATATGAAAAATAAAGACAGAACGCAATCATGAAGTAGACTTGACTAATTTCTTCTTCCATTATTTAGAGATCTCACATAAAACTTTAAACATATTATCTTTCAAATTAAAAGTTGATTCCAATTATGTTCCTTTTTAGCCATCATAGAGAGTTAGAATTTACTTTCTTGGTTAAACACAGTGACTTCATTAACCAGAACATTTGCAATAAACAGCTGCATAGAAAAACTTTACTTATAGAACATTTGTTGAAAAATTATCAGAAATATATTTTTTTAATGCAATTATAAAATCACAAAGTGTGGATAAGTACTTTATCCAACTCCAGTTTTCCCAGATGTAGAGCTGTTTCCACTTACATTTAATGATTAAGAACTGTGTAATACAAGGAAATAAACATCCTGAAGCCAAGAATTTTGCAAGAAGCTGGAAACAATCTGAAGAAATTATTAAAATCACATCTACTTGTCCTAGAATAAAAACATTTGCATAATGAATTTTCCTTCAGCGGCATGAAAACTGAAGATAATATATGTATATGATCTGTGTATATGCTATTGAGAAACAAATTGCAAGAAAGATATGCAGATCTTTTATAGATCTAACAGATTAAAGTCTTACCACAACATACTCAGATAAATTACTTCCTGGTCATATTATTTCTTAAGTATTCCAGCAGTTCAGACTAAATCAGATTAAATCATTCTTTGACAGGTAACAGGCAATGCAGCTGAGACCAGTGTCTAGGCACTTCTCAGAGCCTTAGTGTTTCCTATAATTATTCCCCTGCTAACATGGACAGTGGAACCAGTAGTTACTTAAAGGGATACACAGGATTCAGATTAAACAGAGCTCGTGTGTTACATTTTGGTGAGATATTTAAGTGAAGCCAGAGTGAAGTAGATCCTTAGCTCTTCTGAAGATGTGGTTTATGAAATGTTAGAAATGTAAATTTAATTAAATTAACACTAATCCCCACAAAACAAAAGAAACGAAAAGACAGTCAAACAAACAAACCAATAAACACAATGTAGCTGAAGCATTTATTTCCCAGATACTTCCAAGAGAGGTTAATAACCTATCATACCAATCAACAAGATAAATAGTGAATGGAGGTAACACCGTGTGCACACCTTGAAGGTAAAAAGTTAGACCTTGGCTAAGAATATGAAGTTCTCCAGGACTCAAGGAAATTAATTTCAAAACAGTGACAATAGCATTAAAAATAAATAAATAAATAAATAAATCTGCTTAACATATTTTACCTCAGTAAAACTTCACACATTTATTTGTATCTATTAATTTAGCAGAGAAAAGAAAGCTCAAGGTGCATCTTATTGCTGTATGCAACTACTATTAGAACAGTATAAAAAGGACAGAGATAGAATCTTCTCAGGATTTAACTGAAGAATGGGAGATAACAGGCAGAAGATCTATCAAGGGAAACTCCAACAAGATATTAGAAGGAAAAAAAGTCACCATGGAGGTGGTTAAGTACTAGAAGAGGTTGCTCAGACTGAGTGCAGAATCTCCATCCTTGGAGATAGCCAAAATTTTACTAGTCCAGGTTCAGTGCAACTTCCTAACACAGGACCACTTTTAATGGGACAGCTGGATCAGATAAACTTCAGAGACCTCTTAAAATGCACATTATTCCATTATTCTTGTCAAACATATATCACAGTTACAGTACTAAATATTTTCAAATACCATATTAGAGAACTCAATATTAAAGGCAGTACACTTCCACACAGAAATCACTGCATATATGTAAAGATCCATAAAACCATAACAGATACTACTCGTTCATTAAACTTTTAATTGTAGTGAGAAAAAAATCAATTTAGTTAAGCATTGTGCTGTTATTTATATTTATAGCTACAGCTATGTAATATGTGTATTTATTAAATTTTTTATATATATTATGTTGCTGATAATATATTTTAAGACCATAATATATACCTAAAGTGCTACAAACTTCTAAAACAGATTTCTGTTTTTCATGATAAGTGACTTATAAGTGAAGAATTAAAAAAAGCTCAAGGAATGCCTTACAGCTCTTTCATTGCAGGAATACTAAATTGACCAACTAAGAACATTTGTGTGGTTTGGACACTGAAAAAAAAGCTCAATATAATAATGATATTTGCAACAGATTTGTTTTAATGGAACAGAATGTGAATTCTACCAATATATATAACAAGAATTAAACCAATATCTTAATCCCTATCATAAATAATTGACATTTCAACTTTCAGAAGCATAACAAAATTTCAAAACAAGTCCCTTCTAACTGATGAAGTTGTGTCCTTGATAATGAAGTGATTTATGTAAAATACTACTGAAGATTGTGAGGCACCCATCCACTAGGACCAGTGCTGACTAAGCTGCAGTGAGCATCATTGCAACCTCTTGAAAAAATGCAAAAATGTTACTGATAGAACTTTCATCCAAAATGGAACTGAGCACTTCATCAATGAAGCCTCCAGAATGCTTCTGCCACTCATGTTTTGAGGTCACCATGTGGACAAAGTTCTAGTTTTGAGCCAGAACATATATGTACTTCCATAATTTTTCTGCTGTCTGTGTCTACAGTTCTGTCTTTTCAAGGCTTCTAATATTTTCAGAAGAAAGAATTTGAAAAGAGTGCACAAATTGGATCACTGCAGGTAAATTATAACGTATTAGAGAGCAGCTCTGGAGAAAGTTACCTGGGGTTCCTGGTGGACAGGGGGATGACCATGAGCCAACAATGCACCCTTGCCGCCAAGAAGGCCGATGGATCCTGGGATGCATTAGGAGAAGTGTGGCCAGCAGGGCAAGGGAGGTTCTTCTCCCCCTCTACTCTGCACTGG
>JANHGL010111863.1:0-10160 GCA_024611195.1 Ceyx melanurus | reverse complement strand
ATAGTCAGTTAAGTCCAGGGTTCTTTTCACAGATCGTTCTCTTATGAGGCCATAAACAAGGTGTCTTACCTTCACTTTTAGTTAGGTCAGTTATCCTGCACTGCCTCAGCATTGATTTGGATAAGACCGTGTATATACAAAGCCACCAGAAAGCAGATGTGTATTTTGACAGCAATTTAGTAACCTTCCTTTATCTTCATTGACAGGGATATGAATCCTATCAGTGATATTACTAGTGGGTTGAGAGATCTTGATGTGTTGAGAGCCAGATAATCATAACAATGACATAGACTAGTAACTGGGTTTTTTCCCCTTTTTTTTTCCTTTTACTATAGAGATTGGCAATTAATATACTTAGTTTCATTAAAATCCAGTGAGAGTTTTGTGAAAAATATTATCAGGCCAATTATTCTAACTTAAATGTTTGGAGACAAATTCAGATACTGATTAAAAAGGACAAATCCAGAAGAGTCAGAGTTCATGCCTGAGATGTTGAAAAACTGTAAGTTAATTTTATACCTTGTACTAAAGCAGTCTATAGCTTACTCAGATATTTAAAGACATATATAGGTAAGGAGGAGTAAATTTGAAATGTCAGTTGCTGAAGCTGTTACCAAAATTTTGTATATTCCTTCTCAGAAGAGGAATTTATTGTTCTGTTGTTTTAATGGGGAAGGAGTAACTTCCTACTATTACAAAGTATGCTTTTTAAATATTACCTTTGCATGTGTAGAATTGCCACTACTTTACTGCTTATTATGAGGATTTTAAATATAATTCAATTAGTTCCCTTCCATGGCAGAAAATACATTTTAAACTTCCTGACAAACATCTGAAAAGTTTTTCACAATAAATTTTTGACAATTGCAGCTCTTAGAAAAGAAAATAAAATTTTTGTAAAAAATAACAAAAGGGTGCAAATATAGGGTAAATCATTTAAACTATTTTGAAACATCACAGTGCTATAAAAATATGTGTGCCTTTGCTGCGCTTGAAATCTAGGAGGGGAATAACAAATAAAAATGAAGAATCTTGAATAAAGCTGCTTTTCAGATTTTATGAATATAGTATTTCTGGTGGAATCAAGTAGGAGAGTACATGAAGTTTCCACCAAACAATTTTCTTGCTGAGAATCCAAATCTGAGGGTATAACTTGTTCTATCTAGAACCAAATAAACATTTCTACAAATCCAGAAATGGTACAAATTCATAGAATAAACATTGTTCATCAAGTATTCCTCTTTGAAAACAGGGGTTTGGACAACTTCACTTACAGACACAACAATTTTAATACCATATCTTCAGTTTTTTCAGAGCCTTACTTCAGTTATAGAAAATGAGTAAAGGAAAGTTAGCACCATTATGCTAAGAATGCTAGAACTGTCTGTCTGATCTAAATGTCACAGGTTAGTACAGTTGCTACTTAGTAATAAATAAGACAACCTATCCACCTGTCCCAATGCCTGTGCTAGTCAATCTTTCTATTTGATAGACAACCTCTCTTGCAGTTGTCCTGGTTTGAGAGAGAACCGAACAAATTCTGTTCAGTGATTTTATTTTTCAACTCAGGTTTTCTAACTAACTACACTTTCTGAAGTTAGCAGCATGTTCTCACAGATAGTGTCTGCTGCTAGCAGTGATATAACACCTTATGTGTAGAGTTACTACCAAGGAATGGAATGTAGATCAAGGCCACTGTTAGAACTTGTGTATCACATTGTGGGGGAGGGGGGTGTGTGTGTGTGCAGAAAATGAAAGACTACACCTGCAGGGAGGAGCGGACAGGACAGGTGACCCCAAACTGACCAACAAAGTATTCCATCCCATATATGTCATATCCAGTATATAAAGATCCAGGATCTGAAAGATTGGGAAGCTAGCTGGTGGGCTAGCTCCATCTAGGCTAGGTTCATCTAGGGTCTCAACTCAGGGTCTTGTTAACTGGCATTCTTCCTCTTTTGAGGGGTTCACCGCCTCAGAGCACCAAGCAGGGCTCTGTCCATACTGCCTTTGATCCCTATTGGTGTGTTCCTGAACCCAGTGCCAGAATCCAGCTCCTGAACACAGCTCCCATCTGCTACGGGGCCCAATCTGGGACTCTCCCTATGCCAACTCCACAGCATCAGTGACGGTGACATAATTACATTCAGGGGGATTGGGTTCAGTACTGGTTTTGTACATATTTGTACATATTCTATTTAATACTATTATTTTCACTTAAACTGTTCTAGTTTCCTTTTCTAATAGCTAAGTCTCTCTCCCTTATTCTTTTTCTCTTCCCTGTTGGGAAAAGAGTGGCTTAAAAGAGAGCATCTGTTATCAGTCTGGGGGTTTCCCTAACCCTAAACCGTGACAGATTTATTGGCATCCAACATGGGGCACATGATTAGAGCTTTGATATATTGCCTAAATAGTTCAAATTCCAGTTTGCTCACTTGAGAGAGTAAATTTTTTTTCTGAGCATCTTTAAGAATTGGAAACAAAAACAGACTGACTAAAATGTGACTGGTTTTGAGAGCAGTGTCAGTCTTTTTAGCATTTCCTTATTAGTTAAATGATGTGCTATTCCCTTATGTGCCATACACGTTATCTTATAGCTTGCTCATTTTCTCTGTTTATCTGAAAGCTGTCGGTTCTGGGCGCTGGGCAAAAGCCGCTGGTTTCTTGTGGTGTTTATCTCCAATTTATTTTGTGCTGAAATGGGCAGCAGGTGCATCTCTGTACTACGGGCATTACATAATGCATCTAATTACTAGGAATACTTTTGGCTTTGTTTTGGGAATTTCTACTGTTCCCCCTATGCTAATCTGACTCCACTGGATTTTAGAACTTCTTTAAATTGTGAGGATTTTGGCCATGGTTATTACCAAAATATCATAATATTACTATTATTTTCTTATGTCTTTACTGTGTAGTATCTCATGAGTTATTAGTCCAGTTATACAGGCAGCCACCAAAAATCATAGAGTGCATGCCGCTTCCTGGCAAGTTTCTGTGACACGCTCCATGACACACAGGAAACATGATGACACTTGTAAGGCCAGCCCACAACAAGCCCTGCTTCTGTACCAGCTCCTGCTGCAGCTTCTCATACTCCTCAGGACTCCCCAGTGAGCCCTGCTGCTGCTGCACCAGCTCCTAACACAAACCCACAGCTTCTCAGGTTCCACAGACACCCCCCACAAGCCCTGCTGCTATCTCAGTCAAAACAAGCGCTGCTGCTCCAACACCCACAACAAGCACTGAAACTGTTCCAACTCCAGCAGTACAGCCAGCAGATATAACACCAGCTACTGTGGCCACTCCCACTCACTCTGAACCTTTACATAGCTCCTGTGAAGAAAAGTAAACAAACAAAGCAGCCAGTTCATCAACAGAGCAGGGAGAGGTCCTTCCAAAGCTGAATCAGAGTATGAGTCAGAACCAGATGCAGAGCCTGATGCTTCTCAAACTGGAAAGAAACACCTAACAAAAACATATTGCCCAGTATGGTCAGATGATAATGGAGCAGGCCGTTCTAATGCAAATCCATCTGATGTGGAGTCATCAGATGCAGAGGTTAGCACCAAACCTTTATCTATGAAGGAGCTAAGAAATCTGAGAAAGTACTATAGCCGTCATGAATGTGAGCTACTGACCACATGGCTACTCCAAGGCTAGGATATTGGGGCCAGGTCCATTGAATTGTATAGCAGAGAGGCCAGGCAGTTGGGATGCCTAGCCAGAGATGGGGGCACTGATCAAGAGCTTGCAAAACCATCAGCCTCTGGAGATGACTCTCGTCAACTATGAAATCCAGGTACCCCTATAAGTAGGACATTGAATGCCATCCAAGCAAATGGACCACCATGGAAAAAGGTATCAAGTACCTGAGAGAATTAGCTGTGTGACAGGTGATCTATGGTGACAGACAAAATGTAAATCCTGATGCAATCTTAAGCCATCAACCATGTTAAGGAAGTTTGTTCAGTGCCCCATCAGCGTATGTCCACACATTGACAACAATAAGCTGGGGAACAGATGGTGTGCCACCAACTGTTGCTGAAGTGGACAGGAGAGCATGACAGTATGAAGACAGTGTCACTGGCCCTCTACAGGTCTGTATATCAGCCCTAGAGAGATCAGTTGAAAAAATGATTGAAAAAATGGAAAAGGAGAACAGATCCTATTCTTCCCTCATGTTGGAGCCATTAAGGAAAGACACTCTTCATCAAGACCAGCTAAACAAGAACAGTACATGTCATGACATATATGTGATATCTTCTCTGTGCCTTTGGAGAGAAAATGAGCAGATGGGATGGAAAACTACTTATGTTCTACAGGCACAGGTTCTCCAATTACAAGGTAGAATAAAGAGAAGAGAGAATTCTTCTATAAGGGAGGCTGCTCCAATATGCTATGAGCAGTCCTTCGGTCCAAATACATGGGCCACAGGTCAAAATGCAAGTAGGGGGAATGCCTGTAGTTAATACAAGCCCTGTAGTCAATACAAATCCTGTCTACAGTGTAAATCCTGTCACCTATACATACCCTGGTAACCAGGTGAACTATATGAACCCAGTGAATTATGCTAACCCAGTTGCCAATTATGGATACTACTCTTAGAATTTGAGGGGTCCTGCCCTCAGCCAGGTGGAGGAGAGGGATAACAGAGTTTATTGGACTGTGTGGATTCTAACTGGCATGTTGGACTCACAAATGTATAGAGCCCTAGTAGATACTGGTACACAATGCACCATATTGTCATAGAATCATAAAGGGACTTAATCTGTTACCATTAGTGGAGTAACAGGAGGATCTCAAGAACTGACTGAATTAGAGGCTGAAGTGAGCCTAACTGGAAATAAATGGGAAAAACACTGTATAGTGACTGACCCAGATACTTTGTGCATCCTTGGCATAGACTTTCTCAAGAATGTGTATTATAGGGCCCAAAAGGGTATCAATGGGTCTTTGGAATAGCAGATGTAGAGAACAAGGACAAGAAACAGCTGAATGTCCTTTCAGAGGAGTCCGCTGTTGTGGGCAACCTAATCTCTTTCTATGACCATGTGACTTGCCTTCTGGATAGAGAGAAGGCTGTGGATATTATCTACTTAGACTTTAGTAGGCCTTTGTCAAAGTCTCCCCCAGCAGAAACTGGAGAAACTGGCATATCATGGTATAGAGAAATGTATTCACTGCTTTAAAAATTGGCTGGCTGCCATTCCCCAGTGGTGTCCAAATTTGTCATTAAAGGGGTGAAATCCATCTGGATTAATGAGGTATTTAAGAAACTATTTCATATGGTGCTTCACGACATGCTCTAGGTACAGGCATGTAGTGGGTTTGTATGTTGTTTTGGGGTTTTTTTTAATGTTTTGGGGGTTTGTTGTTATTGTTCTTTTCCTTTAACAGTCAGGTATTTAGGTGTTCTTTGTTCTTGTAGGTATGGTTGGACTCAGTGATCCAGGAGGTCCTTTACAGCCATGATTCTGTGATTCTGTGAATATATTTAATAACACTGGTCCAGTAGATACAGGTATCCAACTAGAATCTGACCACAATCCATTGACCACAACTCTCTGCCTTCTATCCCTCAATCAGTTCAGAGTCTACCTCCCTATCCAATCATCCAGACCACACTTCCTCAATTTAGCTGTGAGGATGCTGTGGGGGCCAGTGTCAAATGCTTTACTGAAATCAAGATAACCCATCACCTGGTTATGTCCTCATAAAAGGCTACCAGGTGGGTCAAACATGACTTCCCATTGGTCTATGTTTTACTTTCCCAGAGCTTGAAGAATGACTAAAGAATTTCCTCTGTCTCTCTTTTCTAAATGGCAGAGTATACATCGGAACATTGAAATTGCACATTTGTATACATGGGGTTTATTTCAGAAGCAGTGTCAGTCTGCTTGGTTGTACAGTGTCTCATTAATTTTAGAAAACTGTGTATGCCAGACCTAAGCTCTTCTAGATATTCACTCCCTTGATAAAGAAAGCAATAAACATTTGTGTGTTGTTACACCTTCCCAGAGAGTTAATGATCTAAGTAAGTTCCTGTTTTGTAGGCTTTATCAAATTGCCTTCAGTTTCTTAGCTGTTTCTGGAATCTACGAAAATCTGGACAGGTGAAAGCTGAAGCACTGCACAAGTGACAAAGTCCACAGAGGCCATAAGCTTGTTTCTCTAGCTCATTGTCACCTAGTGGTTGTTGCTTTTAAAATGTGTAAGAGGCCTAAGAGATGTCCAGAAAAGGCTATAACTGGAAGCTTGCATTCACCTTATTAACTGATATTTGCTTGTGTATCAGATGATACTTGCCCAAGATGGACTGTGGCAATCCCACTGGGCTGTGCAAGTCAGATATGTACAGAGCATTTACTTCCACATACTTGCCCACTGGAATGCAGAATATCTTTTGGTACCTGTGTGTGCTGAACATGCCCTGGACACATCCATATGTGCCTGTACTTCGAACTGAGTCTCTTTAGGCAGAAACAAATGCCTGAAAGCTTCAGAAAATTCATTCTTCAGGTTCAAGTTCCCTTATAAGTAATGAAAATACAAAAATTACTGATCTTCATTAGTTATTTTGAAGTGCTTGGATATGACTTGAAATGTTCTCATAATGAGAGAGAATCCCACTATGGTAGCTATTAGATAGGATGAGAAGGTTCTTCTCTCATAGACCTTAGAGTCTTAGTGTGTATATAGCAAGAAAAATACAAAATGATTACACATGTCACATGTAAAAAAAAAAAAAAAAAGGGTGAGAAGCTCTATTACAATTAAAAATATAATTACTTATTTGGGTTTATATAATTTACAACATTAAAAGCAAAGCATATTGCTTTTCTAAGAGTCAAAAACTAATTTCAAAAGAATCATTGCCCTCATGGTGCTGAAAGGCATTAGTACAGTATTCTGTTTATGAGTTTTATTCTGCATATTCTGTTTCCTTGGCTTTGAGAATAATAGGATTTTTACATCGGGAGTAACAGAAGATTATGAAGACAGACCAAAAGTTTTTACAATAACTATCATGTGTATTAGTTCACCCACTGACTCTCTTTCAGATAATCATTCACACAATAACAACCAAAATTATTTATTTGTATAATCTTACATGATTACTTTACATCTCTCACACAGAGCATTTGTTTGTAGATATATATGCAAATATTCTTACACCTATAATTGAGTTCTAGAAATCAGTATATAAATTTTTAATTTGATTTTGCACTTAGTAACTTATGCATCTTTTTATCTTGTAAGCTTTTCTTTTACATTTTTTAATTCATGTGTCCTGTGCTATGGAAAAATGCAGACATGGTATGAGAAGTAGGGGTATGATTCTAGGAGACAGAAATATATGTGAAAGTGATACATTTCTTAATCTGATAAAATGCATGTTCATCCTTATTTTGGACAAGGTATGACTGTGTACATGTTTTCTTAATAGTAGTTATCAATGCAAAGACACCAAAGGTGAATGTTTTAAGATTTAAGGATGTTAATGTTACGGCAGAATGGTTAGATCTCAATATATTTTTGAAATTTTCTAAGTTGTTTTCATGCTATCAAAGTTTAAACTAGTGTTTCTTTTTCCTTTTGCTTTTACCTGTGTGACACGCAGATTCTATGGTGTTTTGACTCAAACAATCTAAGTCGTTAAGACAATCAAGGTGTCTGTTGTCTGTCTGGAAATATTTTAAACTTCATCCCCTGAGGTGGGTGTGCCTGAGATTGGAGATGGGAAGGGGTCTGAAGCCAGCGCCCGAGAGTGCCTTTTCCGATAAATGGACCCTGTGGCTGTCTGTCGACTTACAATGGCTGATCTCTCCAAACAGCCAAACTAAGCACTGTGCTAACGACAGCCATCCCCCTTATCTCGAAGGAGGAGAAGAAATTTCTCACCTGTACAGGGGGAGGAAGGGGGGTGTAGTGGAAAAACGGTGTAAATCTGCCTTAAGATGGATGGAGTTTTCTGAAGCATTTTCCCCGGGAAAAGAAGAAGAAGCATTTTCCTGGGAAAGGAAGAAAGAAGATCTCTTCCCCACTGATGTCGTCACTGTACCGTGGTGGTGACTATACTACCGCTTGTTGTCCTCTGCTTTCTACTTTCTTTTCTGTTTCTATTTTCCCCCTACTCTTCTGTCTACTCTAGAAACTCTGTTTTGCTGTTGTAATAAAACTTTGTCGTGCACGTGACATTTGACCTTGTTTGTGTCTTAAATTCACCATTCGGGGATCACCTTTAAACCTTTCATTAAAAATTGCTACGTATCCAATATCGGATCGTGACAAGCTGTCCTTATACCTTTAAAAAAATATATTTCTTTTTGAAAAAAAAAATAATTAACTGAACAGATGACATTGATGCCATTGTTAAAAACACAATGTTTTCCAGTGAGAAATCAGGCAAGTAAGCAATCATTATTGAAAACATCCTGTGGTTCATCCTACTGACAGCTCTTTTTAAAAAACTCCAGCCAAAAGCTTGTTTTAGATGTATTACTCGTTTGTAATACTGAAGTATAGGGGAAGCAATGATCAGAATCATGTCATATATAATTTATGCCTGCATAATCACCATCAGAGACTAAACCTTAATTCTAGGGCAGCACAAATCACTACACGCCTAAAATCTTCCAAGTAAGACATTTCCATTTTTGTAGGTATGATGTGTACCTGTACAGGAATGCTTAGAATTACCTGATACTTGTCAGAATACATTATTTTAAAAGTTATAGCTTTATTAGATTTTGTCCATTTGATCAGAAGTTTTAACTCCTGAAGATACAGTATGAGTCCAGTAGTAAGAGAAACTTTTCACTCTAAATAGTTTACTCTCTGAGGACAAAGACAGAGATAGATATTGTCTTCCCCATGTTAGAAAATTCTCTAAATATTGGAAATTTCTAGTATTTCCTATTTGAAATCTGTCAAATTTGAAGCATTTCTACCAATAATGTGTCATGTTGTTTTGGTGAGAGTGTCCTAAACATTATTGCTGCATGTAGCTCAGCCCAGAACTGTGGGAGAAAATCTCCTAGATTATAACTGTGGGATACTGGGGGCAGTAGACAGAAATGTTCTAGGAACGAGAATCAGAAACAGGGGCATATTGCTTGTGTTTCCTCTGATGTCATTTTTGGGTGCAGGCAATGAGAAGGAAATGGAAGGCCTCCGACTTGCAGGAAGAAAATAAAAGAGGCAGAAGTGTGAGAAGGATGAAGACTGCACAGGGAGATGCAAGTGTCTGTTATGAAGATGTAAAGGACATTCATGGAAGACCTATAGACAGACTGAGACTGGACAGGGAGCACAGAGAAGGACTGTGGGCCAGGATTTGAAGTGTATATGAAAAATGGATCTAATAAACCAATCAAATTAAAGGGAGGCAGACAAGTTAAATGTAGCTGAAACTGCCCAAGACAAGTGATATGGACTAGATCCATGATGCTGAAGAGAAGACTGCAATGAGACTTGATGTAAAAAAAGTTATGAGGACAAGTGTCATGAAGAATGAACTGCAACACGTAATGTGCTAATACAGCACACTGTGCTTTTGTGAGGGTGTCTTAGTATGTTAACAACGGAGTTTAAAACTGCATTCAAATTTCAAAGCACAGAGAACACTGAGAGAAATGTACATGGAATTTCCAGCATTGCTGGAATGTAAATAACGAATTAGGGCAAGAAATCTTTCATCTCCCTGAGACAAGGATTTGCATTAATTTCTTAAATGTAACTAAATAAAGCAAGAAAGAAAAAAAACCCCTATAATTCAGCTCATTGTCACAGTGTGAAATGAAAGCTGTTTCCATAGAAATAGGACTTGGTGAATGAGATACGCTTCATGTCAATCTTTGACATTATAGGTTGCTCTAGCAACCATTTTTCTACTGGTTTATCAGGTTATCAAAGTTAATTACAAATGCTATCAAAGGTGTCATGATCCCATATTTGGATATGTGGCAATTTTTATGAAAGGTTTAAAGGTGATCCCCAAATGATGAAATTAAGATGCAAACGAGGTCAGATGTCACATGCATAACAAAGTTTTATTAGAGTAGCATAGCAAAGTTTCTAAAGCAGATAGGACAGGGGGAAAAATAAAGACAGAAAAGAAAGGAGAAAGCAGACAACAAGTGATAGAATAGTTACCACCA
>JANHGL010111862.1:0-10178 GCA_024611195.1 Ceyx melanurus | reverse complement strand
CTCTGCACTGGCCTGGCAGGGGTTGCAGAGAGTGAGGAGGGCTCCCCTCAGCCTCCTCTTCCTCACACTCAACACTCCCAGCTCCTTCAATCTCCCATCAGATGGATTCCCCAGCCCCTTCTCCAGCTCTGCTGCCTCCTCTGCACTGGTTCCAGCCCCCCCTAGATCTCTCTTAGATGGACATGCCCAAACTGGACCCAGCACTCAAGGTTTGGCCTCCCCAGTGCCCAGCACGGGGGGACAGAGACAAAACCCTCCCTGCTCCTGCTGCTCACACTCTGATCCCATCCAGGATGCCATCTGCAGCAGGACTCTCCTTCTGCAATGACCTCTCCAGACCTCGAGCCCCAGAGCACCTCCAGCTCTCCCTGGGGTGCTCACCTTGTCCTGCTCCTGCTTCCCAGCACCCCTGTGCCCGGCCAGGCTGTGCAGGAGGAGCCATGATTCAGCAGATTCCCCTCCTCAGCTCACTGAGGCAGCTCTCAGATTAATTTTTTTATTGAAGAGTGGTTTGTTTGGTTGGGTTTTTTTTCCTTTCTATCAAAAATAGCTTTACCTCCAAGCACAAGAGCTCCTCTCCTCCCTGAGCAGGGGTAATGGAGCAGCCCCACCAAGAGGAGATCTCAAGGATGCTTTCCCTGCATCCCCATCCCAGCTCTGCCCAGACGCACACACTGACACCAAGACTCCAGAGCAGCCCTGGCAACCTCTCCCCAGAGCAGGGAGAGCCCAGACAGAGCAGCTCAGGAACATTCCTGCTCCACCACCCAAAAACCAGTGCCAGAGTCCCCAGGCTCAGCCCTGCCCCAGTGACACATCAGAACCCCCTCCTGTTTCTCCTTGCCACATCCCTCTCAACTCCAGCATCCTTCCCAATCCAGCCTGGGGGGGTTCTGCTTGGTTTAATTTGGTGTTTCCACCATGAATCCTGCACAAATAATTCTCAGGCGTGGAGAGAAAGTATTTCATCCCAAAGAATTTGTTGCCATAACCTCCATAAGGAATCCAATAAAGCAAAGGATCAACTCCCAGCCCGTTGCTATTTCCATGATGGATCTCTGCTGCTCAGGGCTCCACACGGGCTGCCCTCAATCCAGAAGAGAAAGAATTGGAGCTTTAATTACACGGTAGCAATAAATCCTGTCAAGTTGTCATAAACATCATTAAATAGATCATTTACTTTGCAGTATTTCTCAGCAGAAGAGTTCCATGACTCGGGAAAAAAAAAAAAGAAAAAGCAAGAAATGCTTCTTTCCAGCACCAAAAGCATCAGGATTTGTTGGAAATTCTGTCATAAATACACTTGTCCTCTTGTCCTGGTTCCTTGGGAGCAGAGCCTGACCCCCCCTGGCTCCATCCTCCTGTCAGGAGCTGTCAGAGCCAGAAGGTCTCCCCTGAGCCTCCTTCTCTCCAGGCTCAACCAGCCCAGACCCCTCAGTTGCTCCTCCCCACACTCCTGCTAATTTTGGGGTTACACTCTGTCTGCCCAGAAACACAGAAGCCAGACCTTCAAGCTACAGCCTTAAATGTATATAGAGAGAACATTAAGTGAATTGACAGCCAAAGTCCATTTAATAAAATGCCTGATATTTTTATGAGTCTTTTACACTACTAACAGAAGGAATATATGTCCATCACACTTCCTAAATCAGTAATTTTAGTACGTTTTTATGGCTGTTTATGGGGTTTTTTTCCCCTCCTTGCACTGTGGACAGCCATTAACAAACACACCAAGAGCAGTTTAGTCCTGAAGTTCAATTCAAGATGCACAGTTATTTTCTGAGACTTAACTCTGTCATTACACTAAAATTTAACATGAGAGGCACAGCATTTTTCTAGCTCCACAAAAAAGGATCTTGTGGGGCACAACAAGTTCACCATGAGCCAACAACAAGCTCTTGTGGCCAGGAAGGCCAGTGGTCCCGTGGGGTGCATGAAAAGAGGGTGGGCAGCAGGTCCAGGGAGGTTCTCCTGCCCTTCCACTCTGGTGGGGCCACCTCTGGAGTGTTGTGTCCAGATCTGGGCTCTCCAAGTCAGGAGAGACAGGGGGTATCTCCCCTCCCTACCTGTGCTCTCTCCATCTCTGAAGGACCAACCATGTTTTCCAAGAAGAAAACTGTGAAGCACACAGAGAACACAAACCCAATCCAAATCTTGTCCAAATCTTGAATTATGCTTCAAAAAAACCTGGTGTTACTAAGGATGGGTGAGTAATTAGGTCGGCTTATCTCCAGCTCTCAACAAACTCCTCAGCTTTACGGCTTCCCCTGATATAAATATCAACTCAGCAGACACTGGAGCACGGCCAAAGCTCTGGGAAGATCCTCATCTCTGACCCAAGCAACAGGATTTATTGCCTGCATCTGCATACTGAGAATAATGGTCATCAGCTCTCTTCAGCAATCAAAACACACCTCAGGAGAACGTGTGGTCATCAGAGTGTCTCAGGTTGTAGCAACATGAAGGCTCAGGAAGATCTACACAAAAGCCACCCAAAGAAGACCTATCCCCCCCTGCTTTCTTTCTGGGGGTACCAAACTGCCCTCATCACCCCTCTCCTCCCACTCAGTGGGGTGAGGAAGGGCAATGATGCTCCAGCTCAGCCTCTGTAGAGCAGCAACCTGATTATTCACCCTTCAGACAAAAGGGGCGAGGGATTCTCCAAGTGCAGCAAATAGAACATATAAATATAAATGCTTTTTCCAGAGCGTGTATTTCAATTTCATTGCCTTGTCATGTCGTATAATAAGGATTAAAGCACCTCACAAGCAGCACTGTTCGGATACCTAAATAATGCAGAGTGTCAGACACAGCATCCTGGAGGAAATTAAATTAAATGCCTGAATGAAACGTTTATCAGGGATACGGATCTTTAACCTTCAAGCCAGAGCAGACCTCTGAGTAGTCAAACCAACAACAACAAGCCAACAAAAACCTCTTCCCATCCCATGTCCCTGCTCGCTGCTGGGGTTGGATGAGATGATCTTCAAAAGTCCCTTCCATCCCAAACTCTAAGATTCTCTGATTTTTTGCTCACTGCAGCTACTTTTGATTTCTCCTTCAAGGAGAAAAACCCTGGTGCACCCCAAAGCCAACACAAGTCCAGGGAGCAACAGGGAGCTGCTGCAGCAGGGCCAGGGGAGCCCCAGCAATGCTGGGAGGGCTGGAACCCTCTGCTGGGAGAGACTGGGAGAGCTGAGGGGGTTCAGCCTGCAGAGTTGAAGCTCCAGGGAGACCTTCTGGGGGCTGTCAGGGCTTCAAGGGGCCTGTCAGAAAGATGGGGAGGGACTTTCGAGCAGGACTTGTAGTGACAGGATGAGAGGTGATGGTTTTGAACTAGAAGAGGGGAGATTGAAATGAGGAAGGAAGTCTTCACTCTGAGGGTGGTGACCCTGGCACAGGGAAGCTGTGGATGCTCCATCCCTGGGTGTGTTCAAATCCAGGCTGGATGGGGGTCTGAGCAACCAGCTCTAGTAGGAGGTGCCCCTGCCATGGGAGGGGGTTGGAACTGGATGAGCTTTATGGCCCCTTCCAACCCAACCCACCCTGTGCTTCTCTGTCCCACAGACCCATCCTGCCCAGAACACACACATCCCCACGGGGAAGAACCTCCTGACTCCACCACAGTGGCAATGACAAAACAAACCCCAAACCCTTGGCCAGCTCTTTGCCTCAAGCCCATGAAGAAACCATTCCAGACCAGCATCCTGGTCCCTGCCCCCAGCAGAGTCACAGCACATTCCACTCGGAATTACTCCTTCCACCGAGGAGCAAAATGAGGCAAATTGCCACTTGATGAAGTTTAAAAGAGGATCATTTAACACCATTACATTTTAAGACCCTCCAAAGCAGAACCAACTGCTGAACCCACCAGCACCGAGTCCCAACTCGGCCTCAAACTGCTGCTTTCCACTGGAGGAGCAAATCAGGGAGATTGCTGCTGTCTAAAGCCTAAAACGAGGGGATTCCACGTGGTTAAACCTCTCCTAAACCACAAAACACTGACAAGTTTTTATTACAAAGGGCTCTTATCACTTAATGGGAGAAATCTTTGCTTTTCAGATATGTGTTACACAGAAGGGCGTTGCTGTTGGAACTCGAGATGCCGTGGAGAGGGGAATCATCTCCTGGCAAGGCCTGTGACACTTAATGCTGAATTAATTACAGTAATTAAGCGGGATGGTGTGTTATGGAGGTCTACCTGGGCTTGCTTTGGGGTTTTGGGGTTGGTTAGTTGGGTTTTTTTGGGGTAACATGGAGGATTTATTTCAATGGAGCTTGTCACAGGCCCTGTGCAGCTCTCTTGAGCTGAGGGCCAAGGCCCAGGCCCTCATCTCCTGCCTGGCTCCACAATGCAGATTTAATCTAAAATAAAGGGCTGAACAGTCACTGCTGATGCAAATAACCAAAGAAAAATTCATGCCTACCTTTAAGCACTCCATTCTCTCCAGAAACATTCACACTACTTGGTCATTTCCCAGCATCACAGGGCCAGGGCCCTCCTCAGCCTTGGCTGGCACACAAGTGGTTGGGGGTTTTGCTGCTTTTATGCAAGGTATGACCTGGTATACTAATTAAATTAATTGAATCCGTGAAGAAAAGCAGTAAAATAAAGCAGGAAAGACCATAAGCAATTATATATATACATCTATATATATATACACACACACATATATACATATATTCACACACACACACATATATACATACATATATATATATATATATATGTATTCTGCCATTAAAATTAATGCAAATTAACACAGCACCCTGCACACAAGAGGATCTTTGTATCCCAGCTAATTCCACTCTGTCCCAAGGGATATTCTGGATTTTAAAGGACCAAGCCATGAAGGAGTCACTGCACAGCAAAGGCATAATAGTCCTAAAAGGTGTGTTTCCAACAGCAGAATCTCAACAAGCCTGGATTCACAACACCAAAGTGATTTCATTTTTGCCTGAAACTGGGAAAGAGAATGAAAATAAGCCAGCTTTATCATTACTTTTAGTGGACTGAAAAGGAACGTGATGAAATATTCATCTGATGCAGCCTCTGTGCTATTGCAGTGTTAATACAAACTGTGCACGTGCTGATCTCTGAACGTTTTAAGAGCAGCCTAGTTAAAATAAATCTAAAAAACACAGAAAGACAACCCACTTACTGTGGAAGTAAAACTCCAACAAAAAAATGCTTTATAGGGATTAGAGAGAAAATCTACTTTGGTTTGCAACAGGAAAACCAAAAAAAAAGAGGCTCCAACACATTATAATCCTGTTCAAATATATTCATAAAAATTAAAATACCCCCAAACTCTCTTAAGCTCAAAACACTGACTGAACAACAGCTCTTGGGAGGGATCTCAGAAGACTCAATCCAGTTTTTAGAGACACCGAGGAAAAACCCAACATACTTTTCAAACTGGGGGGTCCACAGAGAAGTTCTTTGCACCAACATTGTGCTTGGTAAACAACAACTTGTAGTGAATTACAAAACAAAGAGAACTTGACCCAGGTTCCCATCCATTTCATCAGTGCCCAATGCCAACACAACTCAGAAATCTAATTTAAATTCACAGAAATTAATATTTCCCAGGGATTTTTTCTGGTTTGTTTTTTTTTTTCTTCAGGGTTTTCTCTTTTTTTTTTTTTGGTGCAGTCTGAACAACCAAGCAGACATCCTCCATCTAAAAATACTTGCCAGATGATCGGATGTAAAATTATCCAACACTTGTGAGCAAGCTGTGCACACCCCAGAAAAGGAAAGCATGGAAACGCCAAGTCAGAGTTTGCAGTCTTTTTTTTTTTTTTTTTTTTCCAGGAATATTTCCCCCAGTTTCAGGCAGCACATGGATGGCTTTCTATAAATCCCTGCCTGTCGTGGAAATGTGCAGCATGTTCCAGCAGGGTTAGAGGATGCACACACAGCACTGCCAGCCTAGAAAACACTGGCAACACAGGGACTGATTAATAAAACCTGATTAAAACCAGGGAGCACTGGGGGATTAGACACCAGCAGTGGAATTATTCCTACAAGCCTATAAACAGCACTTCACTTTAATTGGATTCCACTGCATTTTTAACATTTCAGGCTACGAGGCTTAACCTCCCAACTTCATTCTTTATCTGGGTGTCCTGACAAGGAGGTTCCATCCTGCCACTCAGGACCCAAGGCAGATGTGAACTTACCACACCCCAGGGCAGGAGAGGTGCAGTGGCACCAGGTCAGAACAAAGCCTCTCACAAGAAAAATCCAATTTCACGTGTAAGAATAAAGAGGAAAAAAAAAAAGGAAGAGCAAGAAAAAGTGTTGAGCAGATAGACCCAGCATGACAGAGGCAGCAAAGTGACTGATTTCAGAGTTAAATGCTTCCAATTTGCTTTCAGCTTCAGCAGAGCCTGAATGATGAAGTCATACAATGAAATGCAGGAAAGTGATTTTCCACAGAAGGGAAAAAAAAAAAAATAACATTATGGGAGTGTATCACGTTTTAATTAAATCCAGCCAATATTTAGAGTGAACAACACTTCAGGTAACTCAAGACAATCAGGAAAGAGACCAACAACATCCAAGCTCTGACTGATGAGACAGCTCCTCTGAGCACACATGAAAAGCCCTCATTCCTCCCCAAAATGCCTCCCTAGTGCCTCCCCTATTGCACAATAAGCCATTTTTAGCCAAATACTGCAGGTAAAAGACACTTTTCTTGCTGCCACTGCTAAGGGCACATCGCTGAGGGCACAAAACACCAGCTGCCAACACCAACCTCACCCCCCAGGAACATCCTTCTCCTGGCACCTCGATGGTGGGACCCTGCTTTGGGTGTCTGCATACAGAGCAGCATCCCAAGGACAAGAGGGAGGACGTTGGAATGAATTTCACTCCCATTCTCCAGCCTTTTATTATGCAAATGGCTGCTGACTTCAGCTTGTCAGACCTGGCACTGGAGGCTCTGGAGAAGGGCTCTGGCTCAGCCCTTCCACTGCAGCCAACACCCCTGGGACAGCTACTCCAAGAAGCCCCCAAGGATGGTGCTCAGGTACCTGAACAATCACAGCTTCACAAGAGATATTTCGATTTCTCATCGTTATTCAGACTCCATCCTGCACTAAGCACCACCTCCCAGTATTTCTTAGTGACAAAGCAACTGCTTTTTGCCACTGGTCTGTGTGCCCAAGGCCAAGGGGCTCCTGGGGGCATGAAAAAGAGTGGGCAGCAGGTCCAGGGAGGTTCTCCTGCCCTTCCACTCTGCACTGGTGAGGCCACAGCTGGAGTGTTGTGTCCAGTTTTGGGCTCCCCAGATACAGGGAGCTACTGGAGAGAGTCCATTGGAGGCTGGGGAGATGCTGAGGGGCTGGAGCATCTCTGTGTTGGTCCAGGCTGAGAGCCCTGGGGCTGTTGAGCTGGAGCAGAGCAGCCTGAGAGGGGAGCTGAGCAATGCTGAGCAAGAGAGAAAGAGCCCCAAGGGCAAGAGGATGGGGCCAGACTCTGGGCAGTGGTGCCAGGGACAGGGCAAGGGGCAACAACTGGAAGCCAGGAGGTTTTTCTTCCAAGAAGTAGAAAGTTCTTTGGTGTGAAGGTGTCAGAGCCTGTCCCAGGCTGCCCAGAGAGGCTGTGGAGTCTCCCTCTGGAGCCTTTCCAGCCCCACCTGGATCTGCTCCTGTGTGTCCTGCTCTGGGTGCCCCTGCTCTGGCAGGGGGTTGGACTCTGATCTTCCAGCCCCCACCATTCTGTGATTCTATTTATTTCAATAGTTTCCCTAAAGTTTCCCATCATCTTGCTTAAAAATAATTTATAAATAAATATCATTCTCAAAAACGATGGCTTAAAAGTAGCAGGAAAAATGCTTCTTTTCCTCTGCAAATAAGAAAATATAAGAAGCTATGTATATGAGAACCTCCCCTGACATATCACTCTCATCATTCTACACACCCCCTTCAGAACCCCATTTCTCCAGTGTTTTGTTGTCTTTTTTTTTCCACCCAGAGCAATGAACTACTCAGAAAGCTTCCACCAGTGGGGAAGAGATTCAAATACACTGTGTAATTTGCACAAGGACTGAAAAGATGATTTAGCAGTGGATTAAGAAGGCTGAGAGCAGGCAGAGCTCCACACCTTGAAGGCTCAGCTCCTGCAAACAGACCTGGGAACACTGACACTGTTTGTGGAGCTTCCCTGGGATCGATGAAGCTTCACCCACAGCCTGGAAACGTGGTGCCAATAAAGGGGTCAGAAGCTTTGGACATCACTCAGTGTAAAAGCTTCTGCTGACAGGAGTACCTGAGGTCTGTGTGAATCCTTTGTAGTTTCCCCCCAAAACACTGCCTGCCAGCATCTTTCCCAAGCAAGCAGGGTCTCAGTGGTGACAAAAAGAACAGCTGACTGGGAATTCTTCTCAGGCACTGCCTCGTGATTCATCTGCTGAACAGAAGATGTAAAACACTGCACAGGAACCCCCCGAGCAGCTGGGGAGCACGTGCTGCCTTTGCCAGAGGAAAGCAGATCTCCCAGAGCTCTGGCTTTTTCCTGCTGATCCTGGGGAGGATGCCTTGAAGCTCCTCAGCACAGCTGGAGGAGCAGCTCCTCACCACACATGCAACTGCTGTGCCCCCAGCAGCAGAGCATCAGGGAGGAAAGGATTGGTGACAGCCTGGAATCAAAGCACTCCCCCTCTGCACACACACACACACGGGTACACCCTGCCCAGCCACAACCACCCTCAGCCACTCACTGCTTCATACTGGTTGTTTCTCAACTGAATATTGTTGAGAGGCAAGTATTCCTGGAGAGGGTGACAGGCTTTCCTGCCTGTCTTACACACTCTACCAGCAGCAAGGTCATTGCTCCTTAAATAATTTCATTTTTTTCATAAATCAGAGCGGTTTGGGTTGGAAGAGACCTTAAAGTTCATCCAGTTCCAACACCCTGCCCATGGCAGGGACACTTCCCACTAGAGCAGGGTGCTCAGAGCTCTAGTCTTTCTCTCAGGACTGCTCTCAATCCATCCTAAATTGTGCTTGGGATCCTCCCAATCCAGGGGCAAGACCTTGTCCTTGGCTCTGTTGAAATCCATGATGCAGCAGGTTCCTGATTTTATAGTTTTTATGTTCTACCTGCATCATGAAACCCACCGACACTTCTCAGCCTCTCAGGGACAGCAAATTGTCACTGTCTACATGAAAACTGTTTTTCTCTTGTATTATTAACAGTGGAGAATATTTGAGAGAAAAAGCAAAAAAAGAAACAATCCACAAACCAGTTTATACCCTTCCAACATAGCATCTACAGCATTGTGTAAAATCAGCAATATTTAATCACCCTTGTAGGGTACAGGACAGACCCAGGTAAACTTTTCACACCAACAACTTCCTCCTGAACCCATCAGCCAAAAAGAATCACTCCCAAATTCCAGAAGGGAAATAAAGAAAGAAAGAAATCACATTTCAACAAATAACCTGGGGACTGACAACTGCAAGTTTCTGAATAGCTTCAAAACCCCAGAGCAGAGCTGGGCAGCAAGGGAGAACATCATCTCCATTTTGTCACTACCAAGTCATTTTTTCTGTCAGCTGCTGCAGACAGCAAGTACTTCTGGCACCTTCCAATATTTCTGTGTTTACTGTCAACAAGCAGTGGCTGAGGATTGCAATATCCAGGGAACAATTCTTTCCCACCAACCTTTGAGTGACAGATCTCCCTATTATTTGGAAAGGTATCAGATTAGACTGCGTTTTAACCACAAACTACTAACACTATTTCAAAACACCACATCCATAAGCAATGACTTTCTTTTTTTTTTAATCCCCCCCCTCCTTGTCAAATTTTCAATGAAGTTGTTCCACTGAATCCTTAAGCAGAATATAAATATAGTACACAGAAGAGAAAAATATATTAGTATAGAATATAATGTCATTGTGAACAAAAAAAAACAACCCATCAGTCTTTCTGGTTGCACAGTGGGCAGGAGGGAAGGAGGGATGAGTGAGAGGGCAGAACCTTCTCCAGAATTACAGCTTCTGTAGTTGAAGAATCTGTAAACTCTATGTCCATAGAGTCACAGAACCATGGAGTGGTTTGGGTGGGAAGGGACCTTCCATGGTCATGTAATCCAACCCCCCTGCAGGGAGCAGGGGGTCTGCACCCAGAGCAGGGGGCTCAGAGCCCCCCCAACCTGCGCTGG
>JANHGL010111861.1:0-10188 GCA_024611195.1 Ceyx melanurus | reverse complement strand
GCTCTATCTATGAGCCCAGCCAATTTATAAGACAGTCCTCCTTCCCCTTTGAGAGAGATCTACTCTGTCTGATGCCATTTACTGTCTGATGTATTTACAGAAGGCAAATAGGTTAGAGGTGAAAGAAAAGATGCATTCTTAAGAGAGAATTAAAATGCTGCAGGGTGATCACTTCCCCACACACCCCACCATGACTAAGGGGCCAAAAGGATTCTTTTGAGCAGGATGCCATCATCTTCCCCTCACTGGAGTGACTGTGTCAAGGTGAGACCCAGCCCGGCCCACTAGGTTTGGCTGTCACCTCAGAGATTCTGAAGCTCCATCACAAACCATGGCCACCCTGGGGCAGATGGCAACAAATAAGTTGGCCTAGTCAGTCCAATTAATAATAGGAGGACAATTTATCCTAGAATCCATCAGAAGGGAAGACTGAATAAAGCCACATCTTCCTGGTCTCTGCTGGACCATGCAACCTCCAAAGAGGAAGCAGCCAGCACAACTAAATCTCTGTTTTTCAACATATAAGCACAACTGGTGGTCAAAAAACGTCATTTCCACAAAGGCCAGTAGCTAGGGTGCCTTAGGTGTCCGCAAGAGAATGCAAGCGCTTGCAAGAATCTCTTGCAAGAATCTCTTTCAACATTTGCAAACCACAGAAGCCAGAGCAGCATCCTTGTTTACAAAGAAGTGTAGCTCGTGCTCGTTGCTGCTATTCCTGATGTTTTGAGGACAACTAATAAACAAACTGCTTGCTTTTTGCTGCATGTGCTACTGAGGCCAAACCCCAACAGCTCAGAGCTGTACTTTTAGTGCATCCAGCAGAAAAGATGATGCTTACTGACCAACAGAAGCAGGACAAATTCTGCAGTTAACATCACAGTGTGCAAAAAAACCAAAACACTGTGAGTGGCAGTGGTGTTATAGTCATATTTTTAATGGGATTTGACACTTAAGGCAGCATTTCAGTTCACCTCTAAGCCTGTAATTACACTTGCAAATCTGCTTGGCAAAACATCAGTAAAGTATCCCAGGGGACACTTGAACAGATTGGTTCTGTTCCCACAGAAGCAGCATTTGAGTACCGAGTGATGCTACAAAGCAGACACTGCAGACTGCGGTGCCTGACACAGATACTTCCAACTGGACCCACTCCTCATCTTCAGAATAAAAAAACAAAGGCTAAAAAGAGCCCTTGCTTTATCTTAAAAGAAACACTGTGCTGAGTTAGATACCACTGGAGGTCAGGAGTACTTCATGAATATGCCACCAAGGTAGGACTCCTTTCTACACCCCACCGGTTATCTCTGGTCTCACAAAAACTGCAAGTGCTAAAAGTATCAGAGCAGCCCAAGGATGAAACTCTTTCCATCACCTCCTGACCTGGACTCCTGATGGCCCAGCGATGAGACGTACTTTTATGTCTCCCACACAAGTGTAGACTCCGTCCAGCATCTTCTTCCCAAAGGGATCCATTTAGACTTCTTTCATTGTAGCCCTGCTACCACCAAAAAACTCTGAGAGCAATTTGATGCCAAATGGCAGGATGCTCAGGACTGCATTTTGTCCCTATTTACACCACCATCCCAAAGATATGACTGGAATCAAGTAAAGTACTTCAAGTACTCAGCTGGGACTCCATGTATACTCAGTTCTCTTCAGGTCTGGGAATTAGGGAGCATGGGGTAGTCTGATTTGTTTGCATTTGGACTTTTCATACATGCCCATGAGAGAAAAAGGGAAGGATCTCCTATACTCACAAGCCACCTGAGCAGATCTTTCAACAGGATGTGAATGGTTTCATCCCTGAGTTCAACTTCTTTTAAAAGAAAAAAATGCAGCCCTCAGCCATCGCCACTCCAGAAGCAAAAAGAACATTTAGCACAGGGCTCTTTGCTTCAGGGACAGAGAGCAAACAAGCAGCACAAAGCTGGGAAAGATGGAGAGAAGCAAAAAGAGGCTAATTTATATTATTCCAAAGGAACAGAAGGAAATCTGAGGACAAAGGGTTTAGACTAGTATAGGAAGAAATTTTACAGAAGGTAGACTGTGCTGTTCAACAGTGAAACCTTTGCAGCCCTCAGTGCTCATTTGGAAGCAGTCTGGGACCTCCATCAACAATCATCCCAGGCAGGTAAGAAAAACAAACCTAGAGAGCATTCTCAAAGAGACATAAGATCCCATGAGGGCCATTTCAATGACAAGCATGAAACTCAAATATTTATTTTCTTCCCCAGCAGGGATGATACAACCCTTTGTCCAGCTTAGTGTATATAGTTCTCCTCAGCAAGACATCTTCTAGACGACCAATGTGCAGTTCAGCTCTACAGAGTCCTGCCTACCTGCTGCCACGACTACCTCTGGCCCATCAGCAATACTGGGCTCACTGGAGCACTGCCTGTGGTTAAAACTGGGCTGAAGGAGGAGGCGTTTCTCAGTGCTGTCCGACTCCTCAATCACCATTCCTGTGTGCATCATGGAGGCCATTTTCAGGAGCTGTATATCTGAGTGAGCACTGGCCACAGTGTGGCGACGGATGCTACCACATTTCTCCAGGTAAGCCTCACCCTCCTGCTCTGTCAGTGGGGTCAGGGCCATCTCGCTGGGCTGCCAGGTTGTCACCACATGAGAGGAGTAATTCAGCACACCAGTCTTAGGGCGGGATCTGGAGTACCGTCTCTCTGGAAGAGACAAAGGAAGTAAGATGAGTCAATAGGGCATAGGCAAAGCATTGCTCAAAGCATTGGGCATTATCCCACTGTTCAGTTTTTGTTTGTTTTTTAAATTATGCATGAAAAAAAGAACAGTCCGTCCATGTTAAAACGTATCTGGTTTTGAGTCCAGACACTGAAAACACCTAAAAGTGCCCAGCAACACAACAGCTCGAGGGGAAAGGCGCAGGAAGAGGAAGGCCACACTTGCAGAGCACAGGTGAAGGCAGTGACACAGAATTGATGGGTGCAGGGTCTATGATCTGCTTGGCAAAAAGATTAAGGGGGGAAAAACCGCTTGAGTTAAAATTCAAATATGATGTGCAGTCCCCAGCCCTGTACCATGAGGCACCATTTCAATTCTGACACTGAAAGCTCTAAGAAAAGGAGGGGTCTGAGTTTGTTCCTTGGCTTCCTGGATTCACCTCCCTAGCCAGTGGAATCACTCACTTTCAAGTGCTCTCTTTCACCACTGTACAGCACTGCCACGTGGTGTTAAACACCTCAGGTCATCTATCCCCAAAGCAACTTATCAAGTTATCCCCTACCTCTCAGTTTCTCACTTCTCACAAATTCCTTAGAGTGCAGGGTCTTGTTTCCTAAAGTCAGAAGTCTTTAAACCATATAAAATATTTCCACTCAGACTACAGAGTGTAAGAGACAAGAGTAATAAAAAGCAAAGAAAGCACTTATCACTGAAGGTTATAGAAGAGTTTTGGAAGCTTGTGTTGGGAAGAAGAGCAGAAAACAAACTATATTGTTGCAGGGAGGAAGGGGTGAGCAGCCAAAGCTCCAGCACCGTCAGCAGCTAAGCTATGATAACACTTCACCCCACTGCTGCCAGCAACACATTCATTCAAAATGGCTCATTTCATGCTTAAGAGCACTGCAAAATATTTTTTGAGGCAAATTATGGTAAATATACTCTTTAGGTGTTATCTCCAGCTTAAGCCACAGCAAACTGGAGGGCATCAGGACATGACTTTTGTGGAAAAAAATATCCACAGATTGTTTTTGTGCAACAAGATTGCAGTCCTTTATGAGAACCAGGTAAAAATGAGGTTAAACTCTGAACCTTCATTTAGTGCTTTACTTTTGTCTCTTTACTTTCTTGGCCACAAAAGACAGTCTCTTAAGGGAGTTGTCATGCATAGTTTAACTCAAGATGTTATTTCTATTTTGGTGTGTTATGGCCAGCAACATAAATGGGGAGGTGTTTTTAAGGCCTTTTTTGCAAGCAAACTCAAGTCAGAAGTGTTGGTAGCTTTAATACATGGGGGGGATTAGAGTAAATGTTTTCCTTTCTTCTCTATTCCCAATTTAAACATTGCTTCTTAGACAACTGGATCTTTTTTTCCAGCAAGCTCCATTCCTTACCATGCAGTCTGTGGCTAATTTATGTAGGCAAAGAAAGAAGGGTGGTAATAGAAGAGCAGGTGGGGACCCTGCCCACTACAAATCCCCTCTATGCCCTGTCCTGTCCCTTTCACATGAATCCCTACTGCACGTCTCTCTCATTTTAAATCGTTTGAGACACAGCCTTGCAGGCTGAAGCCTTATGTGTATTCACAGCTGACGTCAGACACTTTCAGTTGTGTTTCTCTATAGTCATTTATCTTGAAAGCTTCAGCCCAAAGGGTGGTTTGGCCTCCACAGAACATCAAGAACAAAGAACAACAGCACATTTCCAAAAAGCTACAACAGGGCTTCATCATCTTCTTACTGGGCTTCATCATCTTTACAGGCTGCCCAGTAAGAGAAGAAACTGGTTCTGAGAAAGCAAAAAGGTGATAGAAAGAGGGAGAGAGGAAGAGAAAGAAGCTTGATTAGAAGTGGAGTTAAGAAGCCAGTACCACAGCAGCACTTTGGAAACATCAAGATTATTTGAAGAGAAGTGCTGCTCTGCTGTCAGCACCATGTAATACAAACACAAGTTTGTTCTTTCCTCCCTCCCAGTCAGCACAGGGTGGAGCAAAAGGCCGCCTTGGAAATAAACACAAATAAATGACAGCTAAAATAAAAGTAAATACAATTATTTTAAGGCACATAAATTTTACAAAGCCAAAGTGGTTTGTTTGGTTTTTTTTAATGACACTTTTTCAACTGGCAGAAATTGAGGATGGCTGGAAACTTCAGTACAGGTCAGGCTTTCAAACAGTTTTTACTTTCCAAACCATCCCAGCAGCATGCATATGTCCACCAACAGCAAAACAACTACATTTATCAAAGCTCAACATTCACAGTGGAGTGTGGTGAAGATTTTGCCTCAGAATCAGGAATGCAAATCAATGCTGAACTTCATAACATGCTCACTTGCATAAAAGATAATTAATTGCTCAACAACTATAAGAATACAAACCCCAAGCCATAGTTTGCCTAAAGGTATGCCATGAGTTTGTTACAGGCACAGACTGTCTGAATCCTGGTTAAGTCCTTCTTTTAAGAATTCCTGGTAAGACCATCTTTTCCTTATACTGCTTAAGGTGTAGTACAGGACAGGTTGTGTGTCTCCAGATTGCTACAGTTTGCATTGAAGCAAAGTCTAGAGAGCTTATAAAAATAGAGGGAGATGAGCTTTTTTTTTTTTCACTTATTCTATTTCAATCTTCTTGACTATCAAATCAGTACCACTACACCCATTTCTAAGGTTCTTTTGGATGGCCACAACTGTAAGCAGAGATTCTGGAGCATGTGTGGATAAGTTTTCAATGATAAGCACCATCTTCCTGAAGTAAGACACTGGGTCTTTCACCTGGACCCACTTACATAAAGCTTTTTTTTTTTTGCTTTTTTTTTTTTTTAAACAGAGTCCTGAGATGGAAGGAGGACTCCATAAAATAATACCCTGTAATCCCTCAGAATGAAAATCTAACAGTTATGCTGTTTGCAAAGGCTGGCTGATCGGCAGTGAGCTTGGGGATCCAGGCAGCTGAAGTGGCCTAGCAGGCAGGGACAGATTGCAGAGAGCAAAGGCCAAGGTGCAGTCTTTTATGAGGGTAAGAGCAGTATGTCAGGCATGGACTAAAGAGTCTTCCAGAGTGCATAATAATGGGTCAGTAATAGTTCACTTGGCCGTGGAAAACAAAAAGCCCATCACAAAAGTCTACATTTAGAAGCGTATTAATCAGGACTTTCTCAAGGGTTCTTAGCCTTTGATTTCCATTTCTCGTGGAGTCACTGTCTCCTTTTCTAGCACAGACATGCACTGCTTCACATTAACCAACCCCAACTAGAGCTTCTGCATGATGTACATGTCTCACCAAGCAAGCAGGTGCTACCAGAGAAGCTGTGATCCTCACACAAACCCAAGTACGGCGATACCACCTGCTTCACCAGTTCTTCCAGCTGTAGGTAGCCTTCACTGGGGCCAGTAGGCTCATGGACACTCTGAAATTCAAACACAAAAAGCCTCAGTATTACCCTTACGTAGTTTTGATGAAAGTTTTTGAGTAAAATCTGAGGTCTGTCAAATATCTCTCAACTGGAATATCCCACTCATATTGGTAGGCTACTGGGGGAGCTCAGCTGATCTGCCTAAATGGAGGTTCATATGCCATTCTGGTCAACATCCTTGTTCAAGTCATACCCACAACATGAAGCAGCTGTATTTTTTTCTGACCAAGAGACAGGCAGGTACAAGGCTCAATCACACTGAGGATTTGTAATTATCGCTATAATTATAACTACAGCAATATAATTCTACTAGAGCAGTTCTACCAGGAAATGGCTCCTTGTAGAAAAGCCTTAAAGCCCCCTTGGACAAAGCTCTTTTCCTAGGCAGGGCTGCAGGAAAAGCACGCTCTGTAGATCAGCTTACAGCTGGGAAGATGGTAGATAACACCAACCAACTTAACAGTAATTTCAGAAACCATTCACAGACTTCACTTCCTGAAAAGCCTCAATAACTTTTCTGTCTTAAATACAATGTTTTGAGAGTCTTTGCCCTCAAGATTCTTTTATTAAATATTTCAGTGCAATTGAGCAGAAGATAGCACTTCAGTAACTCCTCCTATTACAGTCTGCATCACTGGGAACATCAGAATGAGAACTCCCACCGAAACACCCACTAAGCTACTTCACAATGTTGATTGTACTTCAGAAAGTTTAATTGCCCACCACTTATAATAAGGTATACTGGAGAAGAAATGAAAGTGAGAGGAAGCCGAACAGCCACCTGTTACTTGGTATTTTGCAGGACTGTCAGGCTGGGTGATATAAAAAGATCAAACAGCTGGTATATTGCCCTGTATTTGGCATGCTTGGAAAATATTCTCTTGAGGTCTGGATAAAGAGGATAGTCCCCACAGAAGGTCTGAGTTCTCTTGGAAGAGGCCTTTGGAAGATATATAGCATTTTGCCTACTGCCAAAAGGGATTCCTCCTCTCATGGGCACTGCCCAGCATCCCAAACAGCCAAGATGCTGGAAGAGGCAACCAGAAGCCACAGCTTGTTAAAATTCCACAATCCACTGTGATGGAGACTCACTCTGTCATTGCAAAGCTGAGAAACCAGGAGAACTATGGCTCAAAAACACATTCAGAAAAGCTGAGACACAAAAATGTATGTGAAAATAAGAGAGTTCCTAGATGTGGAGGAGACGTATCAAGGAAAAGACAAACACCAAAGAGCAGAACCCAGCCCTTTCACAGAAACATCCTTACCTGGCCCAGGACATCTAAATTCTGCTCACATTTCTACATTTTTCTCCCAGATGGACACATATAACTTCCCCTTCATCACACTTTCAACCCTTCCTGCTCACATTTTCAGGGTTCATATTAGTTTTATGAGGTCAAGATATGCAACAGAGGCTCCCTACCTGCAGAATTAACAGCATCTGGACAATGGAAGCTGGGAGCTTTGTCTGGACTAGGGGAAGAATATCTTCCAACTTTACTTTTAGCAAGACCAAGTCTCTGAAGCCAAGAAGAGCAATCTGACGGATAGTCAACTCCTGACCCTAAAAAATCATAGAAGGCAAAATCCAAGAGTTGATAAAGGGGCATGTCAGCATTGCACCAACACACATATGCACACAGACAGAAAGGGTCTAATCCTGCCAGCTGTGGCAACACCACCACCTCCCCCACCCCTTCACCCCCTAGCTGCTCAGGTTAGGCATGGTATTTCTTTGATCTCTTCCCTCTTGGTCTCTGTCCCACAGAAATTCTGAAATGAGTAACACCTCATCCGAGGCACCAGTAGGTTTGGAGTGAAGCCAAAAATGGGCCTGTATTTCACCAAAATACACCATATTAATGAAACCCAACAGCCATACAATTTGGTTACAAACACCCAAAGCCCAGGACAGATGCCGCTTATATGCTTACTACTCAGAGCTGAGAAACCAGAGTGTTTGGTAGGGAAAGAGGTTGGTACAGAGTATTCTTAAACCTGCCTCTGGTCTGTGTGGGATCCTCATTTTACTCAGCACTTTGGATACTGATAATATGACAGAAGTCCACAATTCAGCCCATTACAGATCTTAGGATTTAGGCTACAGCAAAGCTATCATGAGTGCTTATACAAAATACCATCTGAAAAAAACAACCAGCTTTGATTTCCACTGCAAAGCTCTCTGTGTCCTCCTAATGCTTTACATCAACACCACAAGCAAGCAGGACTAACAGATGAAGACATTATAACATCTCTCAGCATATTTAAATACAATTGGAGTCCATTTGGCATTCTGGTGTTACTGCCTTTCCCTCGGCTTTGCTTAATATCTGTACAACTTTCTCTTGCTCCACTGCAACTTAACAGCAGAAATTTTCTTCCCAGCCCTGCCCAGCACTTTCCAGCTGAAGAGTTTCCCCATCTTCTCAGCATGTTAATCTCTGCTCCACAGTCTGTCTGGAAACCATTTTATGGTCTCCATAATACACTCAGCGTGGCAAATATTTAGCTGAAAAGAATTAACAGCAGTTAATCATTAATTCATAATGGATTTAATGTCGTAATTAGCATCATCATCAATACGGAAACACAAATTAAAGCAAATAGTCTGGAGGCAGCTTGGCCATAATGAAAGCACTTGGCTGTTTTAGACCATGGCTATGAGTTTAGAAACACAGAGGTGCAGAAAAGACCAGTACATATCTCTACACTGTATTTCAGCAGTTGTACACTTCTTATTTATGTCATGCACTTTAGTCTCATTAACTTCATACATCATTTCAAAACATCCTGCTGTGACAAACAAAACAAGATTTGCTATTCTGTTTCCACACCAAGTAGTTACATCAAGGGCTGCAACTACACAAAAGCCAGAGACCTGTTTACATAGTTGCCCTCTGTACAGCAATTTAACCAACTTGGCTGCTTAAAGGTCATGTTTCTGCAACAGCTATGAACCTCGGGTTTAAACTTAGCCGAGACAGGAAGTTACTTCCAGTTACTACCTTCAGTAACATACACTCACAGGTTTGACTGAATTACTTTCATTCTGAATGGGCAGTCACTGGGATTGCAGAAGAGCACAACTTCATAATCGTGTTGACATTTGCTGCAAAGGATGGGGAACCAACAACCAGTTGACTTCCCCATCTACCAGAGTAGTGCACGAAGAGCTGCAGCTTGGTAAAAGAGATTTGTTAGATGAGCTCTCTTCACATGTGGTGAACACTGTATAAACAGGTACATACAGTTGCCTCTTTGTAGGAAGACCCCGATCTTGATATTAGGTCATTATTAGGGATAAGAGCAATTTCTTATTTTTTGCTGCACCAGCAACTCTCTCTGCTATAGCTCAGGGCAGCTTACACAAAGTCTTTAGGATATTTAAACAGTTTAAATCCATACATTTGTGTAGAACTCAGGTGCCTACACAGCTTTAAACAGGCTGCTTGTTATCTTTCAGTTCCTCATCCACAAAACTGCAATACTTCTCTAATTTCACAGCTTCTATGAAATAGTTGTGACTCAGATACTGTGACAAGAAAAATACGATCAGAAAGCTGTACTTTCAAAGAATCTCATCATGCCATGCTTTCACCACTACCATGGAAGTTTACTTCCAAAAGCTGCACCCACCATGCAGCAGCTTTTGTTCACTTTCTCATTAGAGTAGCAGAGAAGTAGATTTCTCTGAGAAGTGTCAGAATTATTAGCATTGGTGGGTATTTCACACCGCTAGCTCAGCTGTTTCCATGGTGCACAGATAGTTGCTGTGCAGGCAAACCCCTGCTTCAGTCAATTCTCAGTCAGGTCACTCACTGAGTGAGAATCAGTTGCAAAAGGAGAGAAAGAGAGAATATTATCATTGTGCACGTTTACCTGCCAAACACCTACCTTTAAGCATCTGCAGCAAGGAAAGAATAAAAATAAACACAGTGGAAAGGTTAGTGTCTGTCTTTGCAGAAGTCCTTCCTCTTTTAGGCAATGCCAACTTTAACAGCATTAAACTTGACTTCAGCAAGGCTTTTGATACTGTATCCCATGGGATCCTCACAGCCAAGCTTGAGAAGTGTGGGTTTAGTTA
>JANHGL010111860.1:0-10204 GCA_024611195.1 Ceyx melanurus | reverse complement strand
TAGGCTGTGGGGCAGTGCCAGGACTGGAGGGGATGGATCCAAACTAGAGCTGGGTGGATTCAGATCAGCCATGAGGACAAATTTCTTCCCCAGGAGGGTTAACAGAGTGAGCCACGTGCTCCTCACCTGAGGAAACACAGAGCTCACCTCTCAGCCCAGAGCAGATGAGCCGTTACTGACCCCCCAGCAGCAATGGCAGAGATGGGATAACCAAACTTTACAGTTCTGTCAGGGACATGGGCTTGACTCCAAAGAAAGATTTGGCTTTTATTTCTCTTCATTAAGAGCAAACACAACTGAAAATTAAAATGCAGCATCAGATTTCAACATTATTTTACTATTTATTCATCTTCAAAGTCCTTCAGCTCACAGGCTGCACTCGAAGCATGACTGGGCAAAGCAAGAGCTTCAACATAAAATGACTTTCAAATTCAAGGTTCAGAGGGATTGGGAACACCAGCACGCAGTCCAAGTCCCTCATAGTTCTTGAGGCTGATCAGTCAGAAACAATAATGGCCTCAATTCATGCTCCAAAGTAAAACAAACTGAATCCCACACTCCTGATGTGAATGTGGAGACCGTGACAAATTCCAGGGCAGAGGCATCAAGTCAAAGGCCTGAATTAATCTTATGGAAACTGAGACCTTAAAGAAACAACCTTGGCTGGGGCAACTTGTAAAGAACCACAGTGAGCAGGGTGAGGTGCAGTTATTTTCTTTCCTTGACAGCTAGCAAAGCAATTGTCTTTTGGGCCCTCTGAACTGAGGGAGGCAATTCAATCACCCAGGGAAAAATGGGGGTGGCATCTGAACAGAATTTCTGCTGGTGAGCAGAAACATGACAAGAATAATGTGCAGACCAAGTCTGACTCTGTGTTGAATTCTTTAAAACACTGTCTCGTGCTTTCTTACCAAGAGGTATTTCTGCTGGTGATCCACAAACTTGTGAGCAGAAACAAAATCACTGCTGTCATATTTATAGAATTATTTTAGAGTGATGTTTACAGCAGGTAACCAAAAACCAAACACAATCCACTGTGTTACAGCTAGCATTTCTTATTTCAGCAGGGCAGAAAAACAGCTGTATGCACATAAAGGCTGCTCGAGCTGTTTCTTACCTTCTGAGGCTGTCCTTCTTCTCATCTCTTGTCAAGCAGCTATCCAGGTGTTTGTTTATGTACTGCTCTGGAATAGCAACCTCACACACAGGACAGCCCACTGCAAGCAAGGGAGAAGGAAATTACCAGTATGTCAAAGAGCAAAAGTTTTCACCTGAAAAACTAGCTGTGAATTGAAGAAAATGGAACAGATTTCTTTCACTAAAACATCTGGCATGTCTATCCAGAATCTTGATATTTTTTTTGCTGTCATTTTCATTTCAGAGCACTTATTTCCCTCTCTAAGTACCATCAGGATGGTTCCCACCTCCCCTGCAGTCAGATGGAATGAAATCTCTTAATAAAAATCTAGAATAACATCCACACTGCATGGTACCCAGAGGCTAATACAAACAACAGCCGATTTCTCTGCTGATGCTTTTCACTTTAGCACTATTTCACTCCTAAATAAAGCAAGCTGCTTCATCCTGCTCAGAATGGCACAAACTTTATTTGTATTTAATGTTTCCAGGGCTGTGAATACAGGAGTTGAGGCAGGAATGGCCCTCCCTTGCCTCACAGCCACCCCTCAGCAGGGATAACTGGGTTTGTGCTGTGGGCTCAGTGGCTCACAAACACCTACAGCACAGCACAGAGCTCCTCCTGCATCATCTTTTCAAGAAGCTGCTCTAAACATCACCTGTAAAGACAGTCAAAACCCAAAAACTTATTCTTCTTTAGCAATCAGATGATGTCCAAATGGTAATTTAAATGAGTGGTGTGAGAGGTTCTGTATTGGTACAAAGGAAGTTGGGTGTGATGTAAAAGAAATCCAAAACCAACCTGTGAAGAACACATTGAAATGCTGTGGGAATTGGGAGAGTTCTTTGCAGCCCCAGGCTCCCATGACATCATAATCCAGCCAACAGCAGCAGAAAGAGGCTGGGACAGCAGCACAACACAACAGCTCTGAGCCTATGGCTGCATCTGAAGTGACCATCCCAGTTCTCAAGGCAGGAACAAGAAACACTGAATAAAACCACCCCAGCACTGCCTCACTGCAAGCCTCTCATTTACATTGTTTGACCAACCACTTTGCATTTCCGTGCAGTGAATGCTGGAGGATTTAATAAGGTCATAAAATGGTTCAGCAAGTGAAAGTTCCAATTGCTCAGGAATTAAATGAGCAGTAAAATTTCATAGGAGAGTTAAATTACCAACACAAGCAAGTCCAGTGCTTGCAACCAGGAAACAGAACTTCTGGCTAAGCTGGTGCCAGTTTTATATGGCTATTTTCCTGGCTGTATTACATCTTTATTTACCCAGCTAATGAATAAATATGAAGTTCAGAGTTCCAGCTGAATAAATGGTTAAACAAAAGATCCAATAAATACAAAACTAATAGGAATCAGAGTTGTGCTGCTGCAAGGTGTTGAATCCCAACAGCAGGCTGGCTCTGCAGGATGTCACTGTGTCAAAACTAAGAGGATTCTGTCATTTTGGTGCAGTTGGTTTGTACAAATGGGCATTTTCATGCTTCAGAATGAATGATCTTAACACTGGGGAATTAGAGAAGAATAAATCAGATTACTTTCTGCTGGAGAGTGTATGAATAGCAATATTTACACAACTGAAGCCATGATCACTGTGAGTGTGACACATTTAAAACACATTACAAACCATCTTGCTTCTGGTTACTTAAGGCTGCAAGAGGGGAATGAACACCCAGATTGTCTGTCCAGTCATTAAGGGGCAGGAGAAGAGGAAAAAAATGACTTCATTTTTTTTACTGAGAAACTCTGTTGTGCAACTATTGTTTTTTAGGGTTGTTACTCAAGGCAAAAGGAATCTGCAGGCTCTTAATAACCTGGCATCAGCCCAAGCTTCCCCAGCAAGGGAGTGCTGGTAGCAGAGCTGTCCCACGTCAGCAGCACTGCAGTGGGAAGCACTGACCCTGCCAGTGCAGACCAGAGCAACCAGGGAACTGAGAAGGGTGCCTGGCAATGCACACAGCCCTGTGTGCACCTGAACCCACCTTTCCTGACTGCTTTGAGCACAGAGGTGGAAGGTTTCTCATGACTCTTGGTGCCTTCTGGACTCCGCTGGGATGCTTCTTCGTTGTCTTTACCATCAGCCTCTGTGGAGCTGCTGCACAGGGTCTGTTCTTCTTCAGTTTTGATCTGCTCAGCTCCTGCCAGGCCCTCTGCCTCTGTCAAGGTGCAAACTTTCTCCTCCTTCTTCAAGAAGCTGTCAATCAGTGGCACCTTTTCTTCTGCAGCTGGCCAAGAAGCCGGGCTCTTAACGTGGCTTTTGCCAGCAGGATGCCTGCTGCAGGCCAGGGGAGATGGGCTGGGGGGAGAATCCAACACCAGCTGGAGCAGCTGCTGCCTGGAAGCATCCAGAACACAACAAGCAGTTAGCTAAGGCTGGACAGCATCAGCTTTTTCCTTAAGGAACCAAAGTGAAAACAGATGGAGCTTTCCCTTGCTCCCTCCTCCCCCTCTCTGTGCTCACACAGCCCGGGGAGCCCCCCAGAGAGCAGGTCAGGGGATCCCCAGCACCCTCCACAGCAGGTGGAGTCTGAGCAGGGGGTAAGCTGAGCTCTTCAGCTCACCTTCCATCAGAAGACTGAATGAAATAATTGGAATTACTATTGCTTTTCAGGATAAAATGAAATAGAGGGGACTATGGGTGATGCACCTCCAGAGCAGGCACATGAAATTATTTCTCACAGCACTTCCACGGAGGCAGAGGGTCCATGAGAAGCCTGAAATGCAGCTACACTCTCAGACCTTACAGCCCAAGATGGTTCAGGATCAGGTAACTGCTCAGAAAACCTCTCAGTCTTCTGCAAATAGGTGAAGATTTTTGACCTTTAAAAACCAACCCATGGGAGCCACCAGGTCACCCCCACTTCTCACATCACAGTTATATTCTAGTGTCTAAAGTGAGGCAATAAATTCCCTTTTATTCCTAAAACACCTCAGCAACCTTTGCTCCTCCACAGCATGCAGCTGTGTGGGTGCTCTACCAGAGATGTACTTGCTTGGTTTTATTTTTTAATGCTTTTTTTTACCCCCCTTTTTGTACAAGAAATTGTCTTTTGGTTATGTTCTATTTCTTCAGGCTCCCCCAGGTCTTCACACAGGCAGCCTACAACTAAAGTAGATAAGCAAAGGCAACAGATAGTCTCAGGATGGTTGTTTTGGATGTTAAACACCCATCTTTACACAACAGCCCAGCACCCCCTGCTGCAGCCACTGACAACATCCCACAGATCCCCAAGTGCAATCTGTTGGCACCACAGCAGTTCAGTTTTCCTCTCAGGTGATCTTTTCAGCATGCATCACAGCAGCACAGCTTCTAGCACCTCCAATTCTCTGAGGCAGAGGCTTTAGAGGTCCCCTGGGGAGGGTCCCAGGACAAAACACATGTCTGGAGGATAGAAAATCAGATTCCCTAGTAACAGCTCTCAATAAAGTGTGGTCTGGTTGAAAACAGAGAGAAAAAAAAAATGGAAATATAATGCAAAACACCCCAAATATAGCCAGGCAAAACTCTGATAGTAAAGGTTGCTTTGATTACACCACTGGTCTACAAATAATCATACAGCATTTATAGATATAATAGTTAGATTCTTAGGAATAGACTTTCCAAAGGGAACTGATCTTGGCACAGAAATCAATGGAAAGAACACTAGGATGAGAATATCAAAATTTGTTTGCCAAGACACACATGAAATCTCTGCATGGCCCCCCTTTTTTCTGTTTGGTGGGAAAAAATGCTGGAACTAAACTACAGAAAACACTGGTACTCAATTCAAATGAGGAGAGAAAAGTCCCAGACTGGCTTTTCCCAGTGGTATTTTGGGACCACAGCTTCCCTGGCTGTGTGATGACATCTAGTGGCCCTGCCAACCAGAGCCCCAAGCCCAGACCCCCCCAACACAGGCCCCCCAGAAGAGCCAGGGGTGTCCTTGGGCAGCCTGGGCTCTCTGGTGGTACCTGCAGCAGCAGCAGACAGAGCTTCACCTTCCTGGCACAAGAGCTCCAGAGCACAGGCTGCACCCTGGGGAGGCTGCAAGGTGAAGCAACAAGGTGGGAGAGGTTAGATGCACCATCCAAACCACCACCCACATCCCCAGACCCATCCTCTTTAATGTCTGCCTGGGGTTAGGACAGGGAGTCACCCTTCTTTCAGCTGAAACCAACCCACCAGGCTGCACCCAGCACACTCTCTGCTGGCTCTGCTTTGATAACTGCAGAAATACTTCTTTTATTTTATATTTATTTTTTTTTAATTGGCACCAGCAGTGTCAGTACCTGCTCTCAAGGGCTCAGCCTCGCTGAGTTTGTGCCTCTGATGAGCTGACAACCAACCCTGGTGAGCAGACTAACACACAAAACCTGAAAGTAAAAACACATTTTTCTTCCCTGCATGTGAAAAGCAGCCCAGGTCACTTTCAGCAGGGAGCAGTTTTATCCTTATGCACTTACAACACTAATTTCCACAGCCAAGCTTTCTAACCAGGTGATGCAGAACTTGACAGGTTTTTTACTGGAGAATAATGAGATTAATTTCAACACAACCCTGAAACTTTCTGCTTATTCTTGAAGATTTGGCCTCATTGCAACCTATAAAAAATATAATATATTATATATCATATATACAGTGTGAGGAGGATCAGCACTGGTGTGTTTGGGTTGATTTCCATTCCATCCACACACCCCCCTCAGAGCACAGCTTTTATTTTGCTAAGTGCTACCAACATTAACATTTTCTTTCCCTGCAGGCCTGATGGAAGAAACGTGTTTGTGAAATGCTGAAAAGATTCCAGGCCTAATGCCCATAATCACCAAACTGCCTGTGGCCCAAAGGGAAGTCAGGGTGGACTTGAATAGCTGAGCACGTTGCAAAAACCAACCCCTGGGCTGGAGATTTGTTTTGGGGGAAGCCCAGAAGGAAACCAAACAGCTGGAGAAGGAGGTTGGGAGAGAGGGTTTGTCCTGTAGCAACATCACCCAGGTAGAAACCAACAGTGGTGTATGGATTTAGAGACACTCCTCCCACACCCTGCTGTGGAGCTCCCCTCAAACTCAGCACCATCTGCAGAGCAAAGGCAGCCCCAGGCTGAGAGAGGCACGAGTTTGGGGTGCCCAGCACCTGAAGCAACACAAATTTACTCACTGTTTACACCCCCTGATGAGGCTGCCTCATGAAGGTCATCACTGGAGCAAGCCACGTGCTGCTGAGGCCCAGCAGGAGCCCTGTGCTCTCCCCCTGCAGAACAGGGCACTACAGGTCCTGTCTCATTGATCCAGCTTTGTGATGTTGAGAAATTGACTGAGCTCCAAGTCACAAAAGGCAAGATTATTAAACTGCTGTGACTGGGGAGATTTATACTGATCCATTAAAGCAGAGCAGAAAAATTAACGTTTCAGATCCAATATCGTAATGGATCCAAGTCAGCACTACCTGTTCCCTGCAAAATTATACCTTATCAAACAAAATATAGTCACCCATTTATCACCAGGAAACACCAAGGACGGAGCCCAGGCTAAAATAATGATCTCTAGAATCACAATTCTTCAAATAAAGTCAATTCAGTCTAATAGTGGCCACACAGGAGATTAGAGCTCCATCACTAACTCTCTCAGGAAATAAAACCATAAACAGAACTATGCTTCCTGCCACTCATGAGCCAAGAATCTAATTGACTCCAGCTCCAAGTTCAGTTTCAGAGAAGACAAGAGTGTATTTGGCTCCCTCAGACAACAAATACCTGGAGAATCACTCCTCTAATCAATAAAAAAGGCTACAAGACATCTCCTAACTCTACTCTGGTGTTTACCAAGTCATGCTTTTCCTGCTGCTCTTGTCTTCAAAGGGATGAAGAGATCAAAAATGAATTAACAACAAACAGAAAAGCAGGTAAGAAAGCCAGGTGAAGGCAAAACACTCCACTGCTTCTCCCACCCAGGAAAAACTCACATTTGTGGTCCCCATAATACCTTCATTTTTCCCATCCAATACTTTCAGCAAGAAAACTCTCTTGCCAGTTACCAATCCCTCTGGACAAGCTCTTTCTGTGCAGAATCTCCCCAGCACACACAGGAAGGATCTTAGAAGAAAATCCTGATTATTATTACCAGAATCCTGACACATCTGCTTGACTTCTACCTGCTGCAACTTCCACAGCAGCTGAGCAGAGGCGAAACCAAGCTACAGTGGTAGAACCTCCACACACCACCCCAGTGGACAGCAACCAGCCAGGAGACAGCCCCACAAAGCCAGTCACACCTGCTTTCCAGCTGCCACACCACAGACAGCACTAAAGTCACAGTGTACCTTGCAGAATTGAAGCTCTTCACCAGTTCATCCAACATCCTGTTATTCTTCAGGTCAGATTCTGAGACTGCCTATTAAAACAAAAAGAAAAAAAGAAAGAAAAAGGAGAAAAAGAAGACATTCAAGTGATTAATAATTTGTTTCTTGAATCTTCACCTACCCACCACCCACCCCCCTGCTAAACTGCAATGTGAATGAAGACACAAACATTTTTTTCTCCTGAAAAATATCAAAGTAAAACAACTGCCTGAGAATTCTAAGTCTGGGAATGAAGGGCAATAGATAAAAATGAAGCACAAAGCTAAAGCAACAACATGTGGTGTGCCCAGTCTCCAGCAAGGCTTTATTGTAGCCTGGGTCTTATCATTTAGCTGGCACAGGGTGACCAGAGAGGTGGGGGCAGCCCCATCCTTGGCAGTTTCTCAGGCCAGGCTAGATGGGGCTCTGAGCAACCAGTTTTTAGGCAGCCTAACATTTGTAGTTCAGTAAAACCTGACTGGAGTTCAGTAGAACCCCCTGTTTTAGGATGAAAAGTTAGATTAGGCCTAGAATAAACCCTATGCTGGGCTCTTTCATCAGGCCTCTGGGTCAGCTCCTTATAACCACCCAGCTGCAGAGCAGCCCCAGATTTCAGCACTCAGGTTTTAAAAGATAATGCATTTTAACAGATTTATTATTATTATTATTATTATTATTATGCCAGATTTAACACACAACTCTGAGCCAAAGCCCAGAGCTGCCTCTGCTGACAGAGGTGTAGCTCTGGAACACAGTTCCAGTTGTGACAGCACCACCCTTTGCCCAAATTGCTTCTCACCACAAGGAGAGGGCCAGAAATAATTAATAAGCATAGCCCAAAGGGGCAAAACTCCTGAGAACTGGCAAAAAAACTCATCAACAAGCAAGCTGAGGGAAGAAGGAACTCCACTTACCACGCAGCAGGTTGGGCACTGGGTTTTGTAGGACAAAAACTTGCGTATGCAGAGGGAGCAATCTGGAAGAAGGAAAGAGAATTTTGAAGCAGAACTCCTCCAAATGCAGCTCAGCACCCTCACCAGGGTTATTTTCTCTTTGGCAGAAACAGGAAAAAAAATGCAAGCAAACTAATTTTCCTCCACTCACAAAACAATAATAATTAACAGCAAAGGGCTTTTGGCTGCAGTTGGACAGTCTGAGTGGACCGAAGAGAGCTGAGTAGAGAACACCTCAAGAAATCTCAGTTTATTGTAGAAAACTTGTGCTCTCTGCAACCTGCAGGGGGAAATTAAATGTGTAAGCTGTTAAAAAAGAAGGTAGACAGAACCTTTTCAAACTGAAAGGGCTCTGAAGCTGGCTGTGTCACAGACAGGCTGCCACACCAGCCCTGTGGAGCATTTCCAGCAGCCTCCCCATAAACAAGATGTTTTCAGTGGTGATTGTTCTGCCAAGTTAACTGTTTCTGAACAATTATGTGTTTATTTTAATGTGATAAAACTCCTCAGAGGACATTCCTCACTAGCTTTCTGTCACTTGTTCAAGGTGCAAAAGGATTCTGCCAGCCCACAGGATACTTCTGCAGTCTTGTGTTGCCTGGGAAGATGTGTGAAGACCAAATCTTTGACTCAAAACTTCTCTGAGTACATCTTTGGCTCTACTTTGCCTTAATCTGTGCTCCCTGGACGTTCAGCCTGGTGCATTCACACAATACTGGTCAATTCTCAGCCCCACAGAGCCACGGGGCAGAGTGACCTCAGCAGCCCTTTACTGACCTGCCAAGAAATCTCCATTTACCTCGGCTCCTACTCCAGCAATGTTTAGTAGAACTCGAGTGAATTTAAACTGCAACCACCCAGTCAGCAGCAACATGTTAAAGACCCTCCACAAACACACAAATCACAGGACAGCAGGCACAGACTTAGCACAAAAAGGAAGCAGTCTGTTGACCTCTAGCAGCTCAGTACCCACGGGGCTGGCACACAGAAGGTGGGGAGGGGTGAGCTGTCACCTGGAGTGCCCCAGGAGGGTGACATTTACACGGCACAGGCTCGGGGGGAGCCACACTTACAGTTGTGTGAGCACTGGGGGATGATCATGGCGATGCTGAAGTAGTCAAAGCAGATCCCACAGCGCAGCAAGTCATCCACTGCCTGCAGGGGAAAGCCCAGGTCACCAGACAGCTCACAGGGGGGACATCCCCAGCTCATTTGCAGCCACTGTAACATCAGCCCTCCACGTGGAAGTGCTCTCTCCATCAAAACACAGCACACACAGCTGGATTTCCAAATAGATCTCCAGTTTTGACATTTCAACGTGGCAAACTTTTACTCTTCAATGTGAAAAACCTTTGCTCTTGTCAAGGGATATCCTCTTATTATCAGAGACAAAACAGAACTATCAGTAAATCATTACTGGGTACAACAGCACAGTGCTACTGAACCCCTGAATACCTACATCATTCGATTTCCATTCGAGCTACGTTTATTTCACTGCCATTAACCAAATGTTAACCCTCTGGCAGCCAGAGTCCTTCCTGCAACCCCGGCCAGAATTCAGTCCTGTGCTGGCAACACCAGAGCCGTGCAAAGGAGCAGAGCCAGGCCCCGGGAAAAGCCTCGGAGGGTCCCCAAACCCAGCCCCGCTTCTGGCAGGGCAGGAGCCCTAAAGCCGGGCCGCTCCCCGCTGACACTGCAGCCGCCTTCCCTCCCTCCCTCCCTCCCTCCCGCCGCGCATCACGCACCTTCAGCGGGGACAGGCTGGGCGGCCACGGCGGCTCGGCCAGCG
>JANHGL010111859.1:0-10234 GCA_024611195.1 Ceyx melanurus | reverse complement strand
GGGACAGATGTCAGTGCTCACAGCTCCTGCCAGCCACCCAGGGCTCTGCTCCACTGGGTGTTCTGGGATCGTGGTTATTTAAAGAGAAACCCAACACAGGCAGCCCTGAAGGGGCTACGTGAGAAAGAGAACCCATGAGAGGACACCCCTGGCAGCTGGTGGGAAGGGAATCTTGCCCAGCCTCCTGAGGAACACGTGTGTAACAGACACAGCACACGTGTGCACGGTGTGCCAGGGGTGAGCAGGGCTGTGAAGGGCACAGCAGTGTCCAGCACCAGGCCAGGGAGAGGTTGGTTGAGCAGAGCCCATCATCATCAGAACTGGGACACTGGTGAAAATGGAAATGTAAGGAATTTCTTGCTCGGGGCTCTGTTCTGCACATCCCAATTCAGAGGGCAGCAGCAGGGCTCCTCTGATCCAGCAGCAACACTCTACTCCACGGGCCCTGGATTGCTCACAGGTATTTTTTTTTCATCCAGCCTGGGAATAATTTCCTGCCCTAAGTGCTTTCCCGGCCTCGTAGCACTGATAGTGTAGATCAATATTTTCCAAAGACAAAGCTGCTGTATGCACTCATTACACCCTATCTAACACGCTGTAATCACACGCCCTGGGTCCCTTTCAGCTTCTAGACCACAGGTTTGGCCTTGCTCCCCTTTCTACATAAAAGAGAACGGCAACAAAAGGAGAGAACAAAAGATCCACTGTAAGTCACAGTGTGCAAATAAAGACACTGTCTACCTTGTCCATACCAGAGCAGTGCAAACACAATTAAGGCTACGAGAAAACACGACCGGCTCTTCAGGAGCTCTCCAAGTTCTCTCTGCTAAAGCCCCTGGATTGGCTTCACTTGTAAAAAAGCTGCTCTTTGTGAGAGCAAACACACAGCTGCACAGATCTGCACCACCAGAGCCCATCCGACCTCACCTGCACACAACTGGTCACACAGCCCACGTGGGGTTCTCGGCCGGGGATGGTGCCCATCCCACCCCTCAGCCACGGGCACATCTCCAGCCTGATCCCAAGGGCAGGCTGCTCACTGGCCTCGGCACTGCCCAGCAGAGCTGGCAGGGGTTTGGGACACAGCGTTGCTCTCCCAAGTCAGTCCATGCCATGTGCTCTTGGAAACAAGGCTGCAGGATGAGCACCGGGTATCAAACCTGAACCCAAACCCTGCTGAAGTCACATGCTGGGGGGAAAAAAGGCAAGGACAGCTCAGAAAAGCTTAGGAAGAGGGTGACAATGGCATCAGGGGAGCAGAAAGTACATACAGAAAAGCAGAAACTGGCTTTCAGGGGCTGCAAGGTCTCAGGAGGAATAAAGAGGTGAGGATCTGCCCCTGCTGCTGGGGTTGGTGAATCCAGGAGGTCAACGACACGAGTTAGTGGGAAACACAAATGGCAGGAATTCTTTTTCTGAAGTTAAATAACCGTGAAATATGCCAAAACACTGCTCTGTGGTCAGAATTCCCTCCCGCTGTTTATTGTAACGTGAGCACTGACAACTGAAACGTCCCATCACAGAAACAACCTGTGCAGACAGAAGCAGCAGCTTTCCTCTGGCTGGAGGGTGGGTTCCATCCCATCCTTTCAGTGCCTGGGCTGGCACAGGGGGGAGGCAGGACCCCAAAGGTGATGGTCAAAAGGAGGAGGATGCACTGGTTTCTGTAGCAAGTGGCATTTGTACCCGTGGCAGTTTCAGCTCCGAGATGCCACCTCTGCAGATGGCATCAGTGTGAGCTCCAGAGCGTGCCCCCGACCCCCAGGCTCCAGAGCTCTCTGTTCAGCCACAGAGCTGGTGGGAAATGAAGAATTTTCCATGTGTGGGAGCCAACGGAGCTGATGAAACACAAAGCAACATTCAGAAGGAAGACCAGTGTATCGTGACCTCATTTCACAAGCACTTTTTCCCCAAGTTCAGCATGTGTGAGAGGGAATCAGAGTCACAGAGAGGAGAGCACTGGGCTGAGAGCTGCCTTACAGGTGTTTGCTCTGCAAGAGCCTAAACTCTGCTTTAGTATTTCACACAAATCTACAGGGGAGGAAGCAACTCGCTCCTGAGAATTAAAAGTAAATAAAACTATCGAATTCCTCCCTTCTCTCTCACCTTTCATTTAAAAAAATTGAACTGTGAGGCCAGATTGGCTCCAGAAGCAGCAAAGCAAGAAGTGCCCTCCTCTTCCTCCACGTGGATGAAGTCACTTAACATCAGGCTTCTCAGCAATGATGGAACATTCATTTTCCCCTCTGTGTGGCTGGAGCCTGGCTGCTCCTGTCACAGCAACAGCAGGAGGAGGGAGATGGAGAGATGGGAACAGCAGCCAAGACAAGAAAGGGGGAAGAAGGCTGGAAGGAGAACACCAGGCACCACCCTCCTCCTCCTCGGGCTTCACAGTAGTGACAGCAAGCTCAGAGTGAGGAGGACCCTCAGTGCTGTTGCCTTCACACAGGTCGTGGCCTTTCCAACTGCAGCTCCCAGCAGGAGAAGCACCTCAGAGAATCCCAGCATCACTTGGGCTGGAAGGGATCTTACAGCTCATTTAGTTCTAACCCCCCCTGCCACTAGGTTGGACTTGATGACCCTGGAGGTCCTTTCCAACCATGATATTGTGATATTAGGTTGCTCAGACCCCATCCAACCTGGCCTTGGACCCCTTCCAGGGATGGGGCATCCACAGCTTCTCTGGGCAACCTGTTGCTGTGTCTCACCCCCCCTCCCAGGGAAAAGCTTCCTCTTTACATCTCACCTAAATCCACCCTCCTTCAGGCCAAAGCCATCACCCCATGTCCTATCACCACTGCCCTTGTAGGAAAGTCCCTCTCCAGCTTTCCTGGAGCCCCTCCAGCACCAGGGCAGACGAGGTGACAGCAGTGCCAGGGGCAATCCCTGCCCTCCTCAGCTCCCCAGGGCTAAGGCACTTTCAAAGATAAGGAGCAGAAGCTGAACTGAGTCAGCTGTCAGATGATCCAAACAGAACTTAAGTGGTCACTTAATAACATTTAACTACTTGTCACTTAAAAAGAACAGAGAGAGAAAGGAGTGAAGCAGCAATGGATGGTGCTGGACAACTGACCTCTTGCCGTCCTCCAGAAAACAATAAAACCCAGCAGTGCTTTCCACATTTCAAAAACTAAATGGGGGGTGTATTTTTAGCAACTGCTATTTTTGGTTTGTTTAAGGACAAAGCAGATTTTCTGACTTCACAGAAGGTTTTTCCTGTTGCTGAAGGCTCCTTTTCACATACAAACAGCCTGGAACCACCACAGAGGAGTGACCTGCAACTGCTGGAATAATCCATTGCAAGGATGTGGGAGCCATGGGATGGAACTGCTGGTGCCTAAGGATGCTGCCCCAGTGATCCACAGCCACTGTATCTCCATGCTGCAGGCAGGGTCATGGGCTGTATCACAACAACAACAGCTCTGTCACCCCAAACTACTGACCTCCCACCCCATGGGAATCCCCTGTTGACATCCCCAGCCCCTCCATGCCTAGCAGGGACAGGTCCCTGGGTGCTGCCACCAAAGCTGGGCAGGGACAGCCCACAGCAGTCACAGGCTGCCACTGTCACACCCTCCAAAGACTGAGCAGCTCTCTGGTCTCAAGCAATGTATATAGGAAACAAAACGAGGAAATATCCCTTTTCAAAGAGTACTATAAACCAGCCAGCAGTGTCCTACAACCAGTGCCAGTCCACAGGTACCAAGCAAGGAACCTGCCACAGCCAACATTGATCAGAACATAGAACAAAGTCAGATGGGGAAGGGATGTTCCAGCTCCAGAGCCTCTCTGGAATCAGCAGCAGAGAAGAGTGGAAACCCAAGAAAGTCATTTTGACAGCACAGCTCACATCATGGAGTTTAATCTCTAAAAGCTGCCCTGTGCAATCAAACAGATTCATGCCAAGCTCAGCTTTTTTTCCAGCCAGTGCAGTTAACACGGGAGAAGAGGGTACACAGAAATCAAAACACAAACCACTTGCAGGATCTTTTTCTCCCCTCTCTGAATAACAGCAGGTACCTGAGCCAAGATGACACCTCTTTCCACCTCATGCCTTTTTTTTTTTTTCTGCTTCTCTTGATATATCTGGATATATCTTGACATATCTGGCTTGCATCATTTGTGTACGCACTCAGTTTTCTTTCTATTGCTTCCCCCCCCCTTTTTTTTTTCTATTAAGTATAAAATCAAGCCACCCTCTGGACCCAAATGAGAAACAATTCCCAAGTCATTTTTTATCCTGCATTTCTGAAATCAGCATTTGAATTAATTTATCTGCACGACTCAAAACTTCTCTTAGGAAGTAAAATGAGCAACACCACACACAACCCGGGCTTTGGCTGTAGGAAAAGGCAGTTGTTGGTGAACAGGAGTCACCAGGAGATCAGCAGAAGGCAGAGTGACAAGCAGGGCTTTGTGCACAACTTGAGCTGGTTTTGGGCACCTTCCAGGCTTTAGGAAAGTGATGTTCCAGGAAAAGCTTGAAACACAGGGATACCTGATCTAATAACCAGAACACAGCTGCCAACAGCTGGTATTTCTGCCTCCTTCTGGTGGTGGTCCAGCCTCTGCCAACTCACTGTACAAGCAGTTGCCCCACAGACAGAAGTCAGACGTGGTGCACCAGTGCTGGGTTCCACAGAATCACTGTGCCCTTCTCCCCTTCACACCTCTGTACCTAGACAAAATAAACCTGAAAAATTACACAGGCTGGTCTCATTCCCCAGTTTGTGACAGCACCTGGTCCCCTCCAGTCACTAGGAAAAGCTGGTTTGAGAAAAGCAAAATGATTACACGTGTCTGTGCTTGCCTCCCTTCAGCTCTGCCCTCAGTGGCTCAGATAAAGCCTCTCTGTGTCAGCAAACAGCCAGTTCACTGTGCAGCATCTCCCTGGGCTGCCATTTCAGTGTTTTAAACCCATTTACCTGGGCTGAGTGCTCCTGAGCACGAGGCCATCGTGGCTGTGCTGGAAGCAGGGGTGGAGCTGGTGGCCACAGCAGGGCCAAGGCCAAGTCCTGCACCACAGAGAGGTTATTCCTTCCACACCAGCTGACAGAACCCCACATCCAGGCTGCTGGGTCACTCTTGCACTGTCCTCTTGCTCTCCCATCCTGCTTCCCTCCAGGTCTCCAGGAACAGCATCTTCTCCGTGTGAAAATGGTCCTTGGTTACTGTGTTGATTTCCTTGTATTTAACACCTACTGGAGTCCATCTGTTGCCATTAGGCTTCTTTAACAATTGCATGAAGAAAAGTGAATTCCTCCCCAACATAATCCCATTTTTATAGGCCTTTAGGTTTACTGTGCCTGAGGAGTTCAGTGAGCTCCCTTGCAGGTTTATCTCCCCTCAGCACTGGTGCAGAGGTGAGAGCACAGACATGCAAATCACCCTTTGAACACATCCTACCACCAGAAAGCTGAATTACAGGCACAATTTACCATCAAAAGCTGGCTCTCAACCCCAGTTCCACTGTTGGGAATGGGAAGTGACAGGAGAGGCAGCAGCAGCTTGCCCTGTCTCCAGCTCCACGCTGCTGCACGCTGACAGCTGAATTCTGCTCCAGCAGCAGGACCACATCTACAATTTCCCTTTCCTCCCAAGCACTTGCTTCATCAAAGTCAGTTCATAGCAAGTCCCAAGGTGCTGGGAAACATTTCATTCTGTTCATACTATTCATACTCTTGTTCCTGCATCAACAAATGAAGGTAAAACGTGTGCTGCTGCACACAGCTCAGCAGAAAATCCAACACACACTCTGCTTCCTCACACCACCACTCCTCACTTTTCAGCAATAAGGCACAGACTTTTGAGACTGAGGGTGTTTTCAAAGGATGTGCATCTAGGGAAAGGGCAGGGAGAGGGAAAACACCACTGGAGAAGCTGGAAATTGCACTAATACTGCCAGGGGTTATGGACTGTGTGCACACAACTTCCCTACTCTGCCATTCCTCCTTTCCAAAGTTTAATCTCCATCTCACAACTATTTATGTTTGAATTTCAGACTGGAAACTGCAAGGTTCAAACTCAGAGAAATCATGCTGACAAAGAGTAAAGTGCTCTGCTCCTCAAACAGTCCTCTCTCCCTTTCTTGCTAACTCTGTTCTGCCAAGTTAGGAAGAGTCCAGAGGAATCTGGAGCTGAAGAGAGTCTTTCCAGGAACTCGACAGGACTCAAAGTGCTTTTTGAGCCACGAGCTTGATCCAAACCCACTACCCCAGCCGGCCCCTTCAAACCCTCCTGCTCTTCAGCAGCCTTGGAGCAGAGCTCTCAGGCATCAGCATTTTCCCACCACAGCAGCACTGGTGCTCCCAGCATCCCATCTCAGACAAGCAAGAGACTTTCAGAGTCTCCAGGGTGGAGAGCTGGCAGCCCAAGTGTGCTGGGGTGCAAAAGGCTGCTGAGTTTATTTAGCACTTCCAACTACTGGGAAGTTTACACAGTGACTGGGAGACACAAAAATGTAATCTGAGGAAACAGATTTTATCACACTGAGGGCTCTGCTCCACCCAGGAATGACTCTACTCATGCTGAAGTAGGACCACCACCTCTCAGGTGAGCTTCTGGGGGGGTCCCCAGAGCAGTGGTCCTTTGAGGCCTCCTGCATCACTGCTGCTAACACAGAGGAGCTGGGGAAGCTGCTGCATCCCTCAGCTGGTGTGAAGTGCTCCAGCACCCTGCAGGTGAAGTACCTGGATTTCTTCTTCTTCTTTCTAAATCTGCTTCTTCAGATGATATTTTCCTCTGTTTGATCAAAATGCTGGAATTGCTTCCAACTATCTCAACAGGGTGTTCTGTATCAGTTAAATAATCAGATGTTCCCTAACGAAGGGGATAAGTCATAAGTATTTCAATAAATTCAAACGTAAATCCCAAGAAGCTTTTCTTATTTGCATAATCCTGTGTCTCAGAACCCGACAGTTCAGCACTTACTTAAATCTCACTTCAATAGCAGTAATCCTGCCAGTGGCACCACACAAATGAGGGGAAAAGAGAGATCTCTGGATCAGAATAAAACGGGCTATTTTGTCATTTTATACACTCATTTTAGTGCCATTGTGCAGCCCCAAACAGAGAAACTAAGAGCCTGGATCCCCTGGGCATCACCCGGGGCCAGCACAGTCAGGGGGCAGGGAGTGCCCTGGTGCTGCTCGAGGGCACATTCACCTGCACCCATCCAGTCCCTCACCATCAGGGCTGCCAGCCAGAAGGACACAGGCTCGGTGAGGTGGCTTCCCATCCTCAGGCTACAAAGATCACCCTCCCTGAGCAGCATACACCAGGCTGGTGGGAGGAAACACACAGAGAGCAATCAGGGGATGAAATCAAGCAATTGAAACTGAAATGCATCGTTGTCCAGGACCCTGTGCCCCCCGACAGCAGAGCTGACCCGTGGCTGCTGGCAGTGCTGCCCTGGTACTGCTCTGTTCCCTCTGAAAACACCACAAAGGGATGCACAGGAAGACTTTTAATTGCCACTCCCCAAAGGCTTCTCTAGCCCAAGCCTGTGCCCGAGCACAGGGCACTGCTGCCCCTGTCGAGACCAGGCCCTGACTGGATGGTGCCAGTGCCAGGGCAGTGCCAGGAGCTGGTTTCAGGGTGAGCACAATGGGGACAGCAGCTTCTCAGCTCTCCACCAAGCACAGCCCCACACCCCCATCACCAACTTGTGGGGAAAACCAATGTGGCACAGAGGGCAGCACCAGAAAAACAAGGGAGGATGAGAAAGGTGCCCATCGCTCACCAACCCAACCCAAAACAATGCCCCTCAGCAGGGTTTTCTGATTCCAACCGAGCTGGATGGAGGCAGCAGACCCTCCTCCACGAGATGACATCCCATTCCCAGCCACCAGACGTGGCTGTGGCACGGGAGCTGCTCCAGGCAGCATCTCCCCAAGGGTGGCGAGCGAGGCTGCGGCAGCCCCGGCGCGGAGACGCCAGCGCTCCTCCAGACTCAGAAAACCAGATGTGATCGTTCAGCCTTGAATGTCATTTGTCTCTTCCAACAAACTCTAGAGCGAGCCTTGGCAACGAGGCTTCTGTACTCAGGAAAACAGAGCAACAGAGTCTGGGGTCACAGCGGGAAGGCAGCAGCACATCTGAAGACTCGGGGCGAGCGACTGACCGTGTGCTGTCCTGATTTTGTGCCTCTCTAAATCCTCCACAAGAACCACTTCTGAATTTTGATGGTTTTTACCACACAGAGCTCCTGATGGCGTGGAAGAGAAACCCGGGCTGGTGTCTGCTGCACACAGGCTCTGAAAACAGCAGTGCAAATGCTGCTCTGACATGCTTTAATTCCTTATTTCTTCCTGCAACTGCAGTGCAAAGCCTGAGCCCTAACTCTTCTGTCTGAACAACTGATAAGAGTTCACAATGCCATTTAAATTCCCACTGAGAAACACACGTGGATTTGGCTGTTTGGCTTTTTAGTACCCCTTTCCCAGCACATTTGCCATTTTCCCTCGATTCCTCTCCGGGAGCTCAGCCCACTGGCAGCCACACGGAGCAGAGAGGAGAAAAATGGCAAATCAGATCTCAGGAATGTGAACACTGTTTATATTTTCCTTTTTTTTTTTTTTTTTTGCCAAGGGTTACTGCTTTTCGAGCTCCCTAGAACCACCTGCCAGCCCCTGAGCTCGGCGCCCATCCCCACCTTGAGCTTATTCTACGCCCACGGGTTAAGTTTACACAGAGGAGAATCCCAGGCAAAAAAAAAAAAATCAATATTTTTTGAACGATAAAGAAGCAGAGAGAGGTAAACAATTGACAATTACATCTCTGAGGTGGTGGAACTAAGGTGCTGGCCAAGTTAATTTATAATAATAATAATGTATTTGTATTTCCAAGGCTTCTTGGCAAAAGCAGAGTCTCTTTTAAGTTCCACTTTTCATTTTTTAAAAGTACTTCTGCAGCAGAAGTTAAACACCAAAATATTGGTGGGTCATGAGTCACCAGAGCTACAAACTCAGGCATTATCAGTGAAAAAACCTGAACTTCTCCTCTCCAGCTTGTTCTCAGAATTTCTAAGAAGCATGGAAATGTGAGAGTTCAGGACTTTTCAGCTGCTTTAGCACTTCACTGGAACATCCAACTCCAGCACAAAGCAGCCGCCTTTACAAGGGCAAAAAAAAATCTACTTAAAAGCTGCAGTGCCCGTAGTGAACATCAGCTCCAAAGGGATAAAATGGGATCTGGGAAGGCACCTTGGTCTGTGTGTGCAGGAGCCCTCAGATGACTCAGATCTCAGAACATCTGATTTCAAAAATTCATTCTACTTGGGCATCTTTTTTCCAAGTTAAAAAAAAAAAAAAGTTTTACAATTAATGTTTTACAAAATCTAATTTCGGTGGCAAAACCGATTCCTGCTTTAGGAACACAAGGATTATTTTTGCTGTAGACACTTTCACAGGCTCCCAGGCATCCAAATTTAGGGGGGGGAAAAAATATCCTGTGGCATTTAAACAATGCAGAGGCAGAGCTGGAGCTGACTCAGCCACTCGAGCGCACAGTTTGAATCCACACTACGTGATAATTCCTGGATTTAAATGATCTTCCTGATATCCAAGGGCCAGGTTATCCCACATACCCTGGGTAAACTATTGCCGACCTCACAGGGTGGACAATTTCCCTGTTGTTTTCACCAAACACCCAAAGTTTGTGTTTTTGCAGAGAAGGTAACAGAATAACCAGTGCTTGTTTAGCTCCACACACAAAAACTGACACAGAGCTGAAACCAACCAAAACAGAGCAACTGCTTTTCTGCTGTCTGCTTTCACTGAAGGGATGTATTCCATTTTCTGTTTACCACAGTTATTGTCACACATTAGACAAGCCATCTCACTGAAAAATAAACCATTTTTCCCCAGCCTACACCTCCAGCTCCAACGACCATGGGTGACAGAAATCCCAGCAGAAAATGCTGACAGTGACCTCACAGCATCCCAGGAAGGGCCCTCTGGAGGTCACCTGGTGCCACCCCCCTGCTCCATCCAGCAGGCTCACCCAGCAGTGATGAAGGGTGGTGCCCATGGTGGCTCCTCCTCCTCCAAGGGTGATGCTCTAGGGCCAGGACTCACACACCCCACCGGTGCTGGTGGCCCCTGGCACTGCTCCTAATGCCAATGCTTTTTGAGTGCATATAAACATTTAATTTTGAGTTTTAAAATGAGGTTTTATCCTTCCCCCCCAACATTATTTTAAAACAATATATATATATATATAAATAAAATAATTC
>JANHGL010111858.1:0-10249 GCA_024611195.1 Ceyx melanurus | reverse complement strand
CCTGTGCTGGACTCTCTCCAGTCAATCTCTGTCTTTCCTGAACTGGGGTGCCCAGCACTGGACACAGTACTGGAGGTGGGGTCTCATCAGTGCAGAGCAGAGGGGGAGGAGAACCTCCCTTGCCCTGCTGCCCACACTCCTCCTAATGCATCCCAGGGTCCATTGGCTCCTGTGCAGGACACACCCAAGCCATCACCCACAGTGACAATAATGTCATGCTGCCCATCCACATCACAGCCAGCAGTGCCCCACAGGGACAGGGACAGGAACAGTGGCAGTTTCTCTTCTGGGGTGTGAATGGCAGACTGCAGTGTGGCAGCAGCAGCTAGGTCACTGCCCAGGTCATTCCTGAATGCTGGACATGGTCAGGGGTGGCCTCTTCTGCTTTGATTGCTGATTCAAGCTGGCACATTTGTTTTTTGAAAACAAAACTCTTTTGTTTTCATGTGGCTGGGCATGCTAACTCAGATCACTGCCAACTCTGCATCTCTTCTAGCTTGGAGCTGGTTTAACCCCTGCCAGGTGGATCTGTACCTGCTACTCCATGTTTGTTCCACACTTTCACTGTTTCACTGAGCCTGCACTCTAACAGCAGGAGTACCTACGTGAGAAACAACTAGCAGTAGTAGTTTGTCTTGAAGGAGCCTCTCTATTGTATGCTGTCAACATGGGTTCTTACTCTAAATATAATTTAACACTAGAAATACAGTGGTGGCCATTGACAACAACCACAGCTTCTCCTGGATTGTACATTTACAGCAAGAAGCTGGTAATTCAAATGCTTGTAAGAACAGCTCAAACATCTGGAAACAGTCAGAGAAACATCCTTATTGCAGTATGGGTCCCCTTTTGTTTTGTTTATACCAGCTTGTACATGCAATTTTAGTGTTGGCAGATTTTCAGCTGCCATTCAGAAAGGTAGTAAAGGAAAATGGACTCGTGTCCATCACTGTGTGTGAGGTTTGCCAAGCACAGCAGGATGATAGAGCAGCTCAAGACATTCTCCTAGTAAAATAGATTTTACATAGTACAGTTGCTGCTCTTTTTAATTGTAGTAGATGCAAAAGAATCCCTAAATCACTGAAGAACAATGTGGGAAGCTGCCTTCAAAAAGGTGTAGGATGAGTCAAGCTATTCATCATGTTACCTTAGTATTTGTCATCAGAGAACTGCAAAGCTAAGCCTTTTGTTAATGACCAAATTATTTACATGGGGGATGCTGACACACTTGCTGAAGAGTTTCAGTTTTTAAAAAATAAAGGTCTTCTGAAATTTAGAAGTAGAGATGCAGGGGAAAAAAAGGTCTGTTCTTTGTAGCTGATATATACCATTACCCATCTGCCTGTTTGGGCCTTCTTACTGAAATCATGCTGCCAGCAAGACCTCTGCCAGGGGCATTTGCAATTTGCTTTCCATTTTAAATAGCAGGTAATTTTAGATCCTACTTACATTAGTCATATGATTTTCTCCAACTGAAAAAATCCACTGACAGAGAAAACATTGTTTGATATGCAATCTGCTCCTTGCCTTTCTGATTTTGAGTTGAAGCTCACCTCAGCAATCAGTTCACTATTTTCTTTTAAGAAACAAACTCTCAGCTCAGCATTGACAGATCAGATACTGAACTTCATAGAAACCCTACCTAACAGAATCTGTACAGAGATTTAATGATATAGAAAGTTATTCTATATATTTCTTTTAAAAACTGAGTTATATCTTAAAATACCTGGTAGTGACACAGCTACTGCAGCCCAGGATGCAGAAATCTTCACCCCACGCCCCAATATTTGCCTTTTTCCCAGGAATAAAACAGGTCCCACTAAGCAAAATGGCCAGGGCCTACACTAAATAAATAATAAATACTATAAATAATACAAACTCTGTGCCCAAATGGTAAGGATGTGATCAGTAACTTCATGCAACTGGGGAGGCAGAATATTGGTTATAACCTATTTGTATCTGAGCTGACCACCTAAACATTAAGAATAATAACTAAGAAAAACTGTAGACCACTAATGTTCTCAGAAACAACCTAAAGAAGATATGAAACTAAACTTTGGCTTGATAGCATTTCCTTACTTGCTGAAGAAGCAGTAGATCCTTTTTGTTTTAATTGTCACATTATTAATTTATTTCATCAATGACTCCTAAACAATTTTTTCACCTACAAAGGTAGAGCAGAAAGCAGGTATCTCAGGGGGAAAGTGGTAATGTTGTAAGAGTTTCACCTAATAAAATGTTAGTCTAATATAGTTTCTTCTGAGAGGTAAATCTTTCACAAATCTTGCTAACAGAAAAGGGTATATTTCCTTAAATTCCTTTTTTTTTTTTTGTTAAATGAAAAATAAAAATCCTACCCTTTAAAATAAAAACTACAAAAAGATTTGTATAACTTAGTTCTGATTTTTGTTGTCATAATTTATTATCAACCCAGATGGAATGTGACTGTCAGAAACAGATATAAAGGGCATTCACATGGGGGGGGAAATCCATTTTTTCATTAGGTGTGAAACTCTTGCTATGCACAGAATTCCAGAGGAAAGTTGTTCATAAAACCATGCATATATTCTATGTTTACAGTAGCTTTAAAATACTGTAATCTATACTGGTTGTCCATTATATTGACTGCAATATAAGCACTTTTTTTTTTTACAGAAACACATTTATTGCATTTATCTTTACTGACAGTGCAAAATAAGTTATTACTTCTGAGAAGTGCCTTCAGCTGGGAGTCCTAAAGTGAGGGTGAGTGGAACCAAGTTCATTCAAAGCAACACTGCCAAATAAAAGCTCCATTTTTGAGAAAGAGATATCAGGAAACAGACACCCCAAACAAAATTCACACTGAGGAAGCTTATTGTAAATTAATGAATATATATTAATTATATATTATATATTACTGGATTAATGACTCCACATGTACACAGCAACAGGTCAGCAATCAGAGTCTCAGGTCACTGGCTGCAAACTGCTGCCCCCTCCACCCCCTTCCTACCACTCAGGATCTTCATGTAAAACTCTTCTTATCTTGGTAATTGTGACATATTCCATCAACCAAAACAGCAAAACTTCTCATATATCAAGTTCTAACATGGGAGCCTGCCTGTCTCAAAATGAACACCTGCATAAACCTAGCAGAGGAGATATTAATAATGAAATTAAATTTTACTCCTAAGATATGCTTCTAGATCATCTATCAATATATCATATTTTTTACCTTATTTTCTCCTGTTATAACTACAAAAAAATCCTGTTCTAGTTTGCCATGCAGTCATCTGTTGGTCCAACACCACCTTTAAAATAAACCCCATAAATATGTATTTCCCCAAGAAGACTATGTTGTTAAAATATCTTTAGTGCTAGTGATAGCAAGAGACCTAAAAATTCAACATTTAAAAAGCAAAGAAGGTATTTGGCCAGCACTAAGCACTGTTAGCAGCTAATCTGCCTTTTGTTAATTTCTCTCTATTTAAGATGTTTATTTTCTACCAGATCATCAGAGAAAAAGCTAAAAGGCTGCTCTTCCTGAAACTGGGTTCCAATGTTTCCATTGGTAGCAACTTAGCATCATGATACTTAACATTTTGAAGTCTTATTTTCAGAAGGTAAAAACAACAGTGTGCTTTATGATGTAGAAAATATATGTATATGCATGCAAATAGAAGTAGCAGTTCTCAGGGTTCTCCCATTATTATGTATGCCATTTACCCCAGGTAAAAATATTTCCTTTTGTTGTTGTTTGGTTGATGGTTTGGTTTTTTGTTTTATTTTTAAATTATTTTCATGTTGTGCTTTTTTAAATAAACCACCAAAAAAAAACCCAAACAAGGTTTTAGTAAAAAAAGAGACACACAAAACACTATTTTGAAATTACTTTTCACACCCTGTTAGAAAACTATAACTTAAAGACCAAACCCTAACACAGTTATAAAAACTTCCAAATCAAACCCTAATACACTTAAAAGCCTAAAATTTAAATGAGAGGAGAAAATAATATGGAAAATAATATCTATTTTTGGAGCACTGACACTAGAATTTGTTAACTCTACCACTAATGCTTACTGAAAGATAAGGTTTATAGAAAAACAAGTATGAAAATACAATATTATAATATGAATATATTATAAATATGCAAGTATGGAAAAAAAATCTTAAGTCTTTTGCATAGCAGAAGATCATTTTCCTTTTGCATACGCTGCCCTATTAATAATATAGATTTTTTTAGTCTGACTTCCACTGTTTTCATATAGATTACTGCTATCCTGAGGTCCTGCATAATCTTAGTTAAAAACATTTCTTAATATCAAACTCTAATGCAGACCTGGTAGATCTTGACAGGTGAGTCTTTACTCCTCCCTCTCCTGACCTGAGGACCTCATTTTGCCAGGGGACTGAAAAATTAGGAAAAGTACAGAAAAAAATAAGAGAAAACATACTGGAAGTCTGGAGAAAATATGCTATGGTCACACTCTTCATGAGCTCAATCCTGTTATTTATTTATCACAAGATTTAGTGGTGATGTAATTATGGTGTATGTGTGCGTGGGGGGAATATTTAAGATATTTCAGATACACTGCAGGAAGTAAAGACAGGATAAAAAAAAACCCAAAGAAAAAAATAACAAAAATATAACAACAGTCCTTTGTCCTTCCCAGGAAAAATCAGCATTACAGCTACACTGGTGGGAACACTGAAGCCACAGACAAGTGTTTCTGGAGCCTGTGTTCCTTACTTTGGAAGTAGAGATCCAAACATCACCTTAGGAAGACCTCAAACTGGTAAAATACAGTCAGATTGTGGGTTCTTGACACAGATAAAATGAACATCTGGGAGCTGCTAGGGTTAATGAGGACGTGACACAGCAAGGTGGATTAACTCACACATCACTTAATTAACACATTGATAAATATTCATAGGTCAACCAGAGCTCTAATTATTCCCAGGGATTTAGAGAAACCTAATCTTCTATTAAAACTCCAGTCTTTTATCTTTTTATCTACTAGGGGCTTCCTGACCAAAAGTTAAACCTGTCAGTTGAAAAAAAAAAACAACCCAATCCAACCCTGTGAATCAGGGAGTGCTCATTAGAATCTGGAAAACTCATTGCAGTGATAATTTAATTAAAACTAAGTGAAATATAAACTGTGTGCTGCAACAAGCTAAATAAGGAGAACTAAATGCACATACCACACTGTCTCATTTTAGGTGTCATGCCAGTTCATGTTGGTATTTTTCACACTGCAGTAAAGTCAAAATATAAAGGAAGACTTACTACTGTACTTCACAGATAGATGAGCATAGAGTCATGACAATTAGAGAATATTGTAGGTGATACTTGGATGTGGATATGCAGACACTTCTGCTCTAAAGGATAGAAAATGGGCAAGAAGTATGTAGAAAAAATGGCAAAAATCCATTGCTGTTTCAAAAGGGATTAAAATGCTTCTCCTATAAACAGGCAAAAGAAAAAATAATTAACTGAATTGTAAGTAATTTGAGGTGGAAGAGTCACTCATGAACAGGAAAAGGTACTTTAAAGCTCTTAAAGGTCTACAGGTCACTTTCAGTCAGTTGGAAGTTAGTCTCTTTGGGTGACAAAACTCAAACACAATCCAAGAGTGAATTGTTTCTGAGTAGCCAAGGGCTGCATACTGAAAAATGAAGGCAAAATAATACAAGAGCAGGGAAAACAGTTTTATACTTTTGCCAATTCAAACATTTGGCACCGTGTGATTTGGTATCTGTGTTTATACAACTTACTGAGGAGAGAATTCACTGTAATGCCAGAAACTGATAGATGGTGTGGTTTTTAATTATGAGGGCACTGAGAAGAAATGCCAACTTTGATAATATTGGTGTAACATGTAAGAAACAGACATTAAACCCATCATTAGATTCTCTGCATCTAGTGTCCTGCTTTTTGGGTGTTTTGCATCTCCAAATTCCTTTTCTTGCAAACAATTCCTTCCCTCCTTTGATTCACATCCATTTTTCTATTATATCCTGCTCCCATTCTCATTCATTATGTTCTTTTGGTTTATTGGTATTTTTTTTCTTCATTTCCACCCATTCTTTCCCTTTAATGATCTCAAGACTATACAAGAAATGTATTGTCAGCCTATAAGCATTTTATCACAAAAATGCATTGCACTAAAATAAAATCACCTTCCTGAAAATACCCTGGTTTGAAGACTTCAGAAATTACACTCATATAACTATGACAGCTAAATGCAAAGAAACTGGGAGCAATTACAGCCACAGGTATCCAATATGCAGCAATTATTCTTTCAAAAAGCAGCATAATCTCACAGTGCTCATACTGAAAAAAGTTATTGAGTGTTACATGCCATTTTATGCATGCAAACAGCAATTAGATTTTGATACTGCACACAAATTCAGTTTGAACAGTTTTGAGGTTAACTAAAGTATTGTAAACACAACCATAAATCCAGAAAAGTCACCCAGCCTCACACTGTTCAACATATAATCTCATATATAAATACAACATGACACTTTCCACACTGGTCATGGCTTGTCCATCATTGCAAGCTGCTCCTGTTACCATCTCATAGCATCTGGTCCTCTGCTTTTAAACCACAACTGGTTTATTTGACATTAATTCACAATTTAATGTGAGGGCTGGGGAAATGAACTAAACTCACCCATTCTAGCTACTGATGAAATCCCAACAGCAAACCATCACCAGAGCTGCAATAAAGAGCAAATCAGTGATTTTTAAGCCCCAAGCCAGTGAGTTCTTCACAGTAGAATTCAGTGTAATTGTCAGCATTTTCCCAAGAATGACTAAGAGTTGAAAGAGTTAGACTCAGGGAACTGGAATGAACATATGACCTGTATGAAAACATCACCTAGTCATACCTCTTCAAACACAGCTTGGCCTGTGACAGTGTGGAGAAGCACCACCTTTTCCTCTCATTCAAAACCAATTAGGATGGCTATGCTTGATAAATGTTTTGCTTTTAGCTTTTAATATCATGGCCATCTCTATCCTAAATGTAAAAAAATCACTAAGTCCAGATCAACAGAAATATCAGCAATTTTTATTGCCAGTATTATCTGTGTAGGGTACTTTAAACATTGCTTCCCTACTCCAAGTAACTTTGGAAAGCATCCTGACAAGGCAGACTGCTTGCATCAGCTAGGCAGGTGGAATTGGGTGTGCTGCCACCCCTTTCCATCCTCTGCCTCTTAATGGTCAATGAGCCTCACAGGGCTAGAAAATGAGGCATAAAAGCCCATCTTTTCTGCTTCAGGACAAGCTGGGGAAGAGGAATGGGGAAAAAAACAAACAAACAAAAAGAGCACTTTAGATTCCAAATCATAATTTGAGTTATTCTGAATTTAAGTATCCAAATCCTGACAACCAAATATTCCTGGTATTATTGGTGAAAAAATGGGATAGGAAGGAGATCCAAGAGAGAAGTCAGCAACATCAGATGGCAAGCAAAAATCCACTGACTACTTCTGAATAGTTGTGAGTGGTTTAAAGGAAATTGAAACCTTTTTAAAGGAAACTTAATTTCCTTATATGCAGAATATGAGTATCATTGGTACACATCCCACTGGAATAGGGTTTTGCTAAAACATCTGCTTTAACACCAGAATTAAAGAGTATCTTCACCAAAAGTTTGTCTCAAAAACTGGGTACGTTCCCTATTCATCTTTTCCCTGCATGACAGCAACATAAAAGTTCTGTGAACAAGGTCCTTAACATCTCTCTATTAGGACAGGAGAGGTAAGTAGCAATTATGATAATTAAATGTAATTACATTATAAATAATTAGCACTTGAGCTATCAAATGCTGTGCACTGCACAGCAATTAAAACCAGACCAAATTTCAGTGTAATTTTTATTACTCTGTTCTTCATCCCAAATAGTAAATGCTAGGGACTATTTTCTTTTCATGTGAGCTGTGCTCTCAGTTGAATGGGTGTTAGTATCATCTGAGTAGAATTACTACCAGAGGTGACAGCACTGTCAAAACATTATGGTTTGGACTTTTGAGAAAGACTCAAGTAACTTATTTTAATATGTATACTTCTGGGACATCAACAAAAGATGACTGCCATCTAACTTTGTGGTGTAAGATATTTAATATCTCACTGAAGATATTTAAACAATTAAAATGGATGTTAGGATCAAATTGAGTACAGAAACTGTTGTGCAGATTTGATTACTGATTGACTACAACATGAAATGACTTCAGCATAGCAGTTTATCAGGAGAATTCACTTGGGCTGTTTGTACATATGGAGTAGAAAAACCATTTTATCACTGCTGGAATCTAGCTGTTTGGTGCAGACCCAAAGCAAAGCAGCTCTTTCTGGATCTAGGAAACTGTAGGGTCAGCTGAAACAGAACAGGAGGGCTTCATAAGGAATAATGTGAGCAAATGAGTGTGGTTTGGATGGTCAGAGCTGGGACTGATGCTCCAGAGACCTCATCCACTGAGCAGAGGAGCACTTTTAAGCTGCCTTAGTGATGGTTTCTCCAGACTTGCTCATGGGAAGACACCTCTCCTCCCACTTTTTGAGCACATTATTTTCTTGCATGAAATATTAGGCTACTGAAAGTGATTTCACTCTGGAAAAGATACCAATTTTTGGTCTTCCTTGTCTAACAAGTGACCAGAACAAAATGTGGACAAAGGCAAAATAAACTATATATTTGTCAGTTACCAGTTCTCCAAATTCAACTAATATATTCAAAATTCTCATTGAGACCCTTCTCAAACAATGGCATAAATCCTGACGGATCCATCCTATAACAAACTGACTCCATTTGGTGAACACAGGAATGACAAAAGAAAATATATTCAGATACACAACACTAGATTGGAAAGAATAAATTAAAAAATATCTGGAAATATTCTATATATCTAAATACACTATTCTAAACATGATCAATACCCACCACAGAAGACATTTCTGGCCAGTCCATGAGGTATTTACTTCAGCATTGTTAATCCTTCATTCGAAATGAAATTATTAATCATTAAGGGAATAAACTATTGGCTTGTCTAGTGATGCAACTAGGGATCCAAAGATCTTCTGTGTTAAGAAAACCCATTATTCAATACTGACTAAAGATGAGTGTTACTCACAAGCTCGTGTCATAACAATAACAGCTCCAACACTTGCCACTTGCTTTACTCCCCATTTCAGAAAGGTCTTCTGAGGCCAAGCCATTAGCTGCTGATGCTGAGCACCCCCTGTAAAGGGGATGGCTGTTAGCACATGGTGTTTCCAGCTGATTTATGGCATGTACTCCATTTCTAAGAGCACTTACAGACCTGTGCTTTTAAGGGGTTACAGCACTTAAAGGCATATTAACATTTTATCTGTCATTGCTGCTGTATATCACATTCAACTTCTGCCCTCTACTGCCACAGTCTTCCCAGGCTCCAAAAGGAATTCTGCCTGACTGGCATAATTAGGGCACAACACAGGATAATAGCACTGCCCTCCTTCTCAAACCCATAGTTAATGGGTCAAAGAAAATAAATCTTGTAGGGAACTGGGACAGAAGAGCAAGGGAAAGAGAAAATAGCACTCGAATGAGTTTCAAGTCTCAGATTTGCAAGATGCAATCTTGAGTTTGGGAAGCTGAAGTGGGCTGAGGGAATCTCTGGCTAAATGGCCAACTAGGGTTTCATTTTCAGCTGATTTGAACAGATTATGATTTTTCAGTATAGTGACAAAGATCTTAAGTCAAAGCACTACTAATGCTTCAGATTTTTTTTTTGTTTAAAACTCTTCCATTAGCCTGGACTTTCAAATGATAAAATGAAAGAGAATTAAGTCCCCCAACTTAAGTCAATCTGCATAGCATCTTCTTCAGAAGGATGCAGAACTCAATCTAGGCTGCAGCTGCTGAATAGAATTAGAACACAGAAATGCTTAAAATAAACAATAAATTCAATCAGATATCGTTAGCTTGCCAAAACGTATTTTTACACAGTCCATATCTGAAGTTATTTATAGGTCATACTTTGCATCACTCTCCAAAATAAATCAAGCCATTATTAAATGGAAATTATTATTATCTCATGTATGGAGGCATCTTACAAGTCTAAGCTCACCTAAATAAATAAAGATTTTAAAAAATATAATTAAAAAAAAGGTAAAAGACAGATCTATAGAATGTGTTGCTGACATTATTATTTTAACTTCAGTTGCCTGTGAAGTAACTGGGATAAAACATAGGGTGATTGGATTAAATTCCAAG
>JANHGL010111857.1:0-10255 GCA_024611195.1 Ceyx melanurus | reverse complement strand
GGCAGCCACCACCTCTCTGGGCAGCCTGGGCCAGGCTCTCCCCACCCTCAGCACCAACAATTTCTCCTGCTCTCCAGTCTCAATCTCCCTCTGTTAGTTCAAACCATCCCCCTTTGTCCTGTCCCAACAGGCCCTGCTCAAAACTGTCCCCATCTTTCTGACATTGAAGTCCTGAACTGCCCAGCCCTGTCCCACAGCCACACCACTTCCAGGGCTGATCCAAGGAATCTGGCAGGGCAGGATTTAGTAGGAGGAGGTGAGGGCACTGCCCCTTGGCATCACCCGCTGGTGAGGTTGGTTGCAGGGTGATATGAACTCACACCTTCAGAGTTTCACTCTGCAACCCCTGTTGGAATGTGAGGGGTTTTTAGGGGACATCTCACTGTTGTGGCTGAAAACTGATGTTTTTGTTCTCCGTTTTTGACTGGTTCTCAGTTGGGTCAGGTTTGGTGTCTGAGATCTGTGTGAGCTAATTGCAAACCCCAAACTTCAGTCTTGCTCTTACTTCCTTTATTCCAGTCACTGTTGTGCCTCTGGTTTAAATGTGTAGATGGAAGAGATTTAATTCCAAAGAATCCTGCCTGGGGAGAAAAGAAAACAAAAACAGCTACTTTGAAGGGATGAGACTTAAAAATGCTCCAGGTGAATGACATTGGGAAATAGGTGTTCCCATGCTGCTCGTGAAGCCTGGTTAGCACTGACAGCTCTGCTCTGCCATGGGATGTTAACATGGCCCCTGGGTTCTTTAGATTTGCTCAGAAATCTTGGAAGCAGAACCTTCCTTCAGGCCAGACAGTCATTTTATACCTGAGCATCTTCTTGTGCCAGCTGCCTGGAGTCCTGGCTTCCAAGAAAGTCTGTCTCAGATCAGAGCTGCAGTGCTGCCCCAGAGCTCCTGGCCTGCCCAGCTGGGCACTGTCTCCACCGTGGCCACAGGGAAGGGCTTGGGACAAGAGCTGTTCTTGGGAAATCTTCTTTTCTTAGCTGCTCCATCTCTGCCTTGGTTTCTCTCCTCCTCCATGACAATGGAGTGGGATTACAAGGACTTGGAGCCTGTGTGACGTTAACAAATAATCTCAGGCTTTCTTTTTCCTCTCTTCACTTGACCTCCTTTCTTGGTTTCTGATGTAATCTCATTTGCATCACCCGGGTATCTGTTCAGATTGTGAATTCCCCCAGGCAAGGGCTGTGTTTCCACTTCTCTCAGCTGCTGTGCCTGCCTCTGCTCTACGTGTGCAGTGTGAGAAGCTGGACCTTGCTCCAGCTTTGGCACTGTTCCTGACTCAACTCCCACTGCTCCTTGGTCCTTCCTTTTCATTACATTTGCTTTTCCTGTGTTACACAGGCACAGAAGGGTAACAATTCACAGTCAGCTTGTCTTGGGTGTCTTAGTATGGGAGCTCTTCAAAGAGGCAAAAAGAAAGACCTTGGTAGCTCTGTTTTAATGTATTTGTAAGGACACTTTTTTCAATACCACCTTCTTGCTTTGATGTTTCCACCTGTGTCCTTCTGATCCTTTCCCCCAAGCCTTGAGCAGTTCAGATGTGTTGAGCTCACAGAGGAGGGAATGTGGGTGGCTCTCAGGGCATCATGTTTTGTTTTTCAGTGTGTTTGGGGAAGAAAAGACAAAACCCAACAAACCCCATCTCGATGGCAGAACAGAAGATAATGAGAAGCCCCCCCAGGCACTCAGTTGTGCTTTTACTGTTACTCAACCAATCCAACAGCAACATGTGGTTTATCTTCTCTTTGACAGACCTACAACCAAAGCCAGTCCAACAAGAGGAGCATCCACAAAGCCATTTCAGGGAACAAGGCTCTTCACTTCTACCAGCAGAGCCCGCGGATGGTCCCAGAAGGAGTAAATCCAAAGCTGCATAAAATGTTTATTACCACCGAGAAATACGAAGCCAGCAGTTCCCTTCCCAAAGGGAGAAGGTCCAGTTCCCTCCAGCAGAAATCTGCTCTCTTTTCCTGTGTCCCTGGTAAGAGGATTAGGGTGTTTTCCTGAGCAGCCCTAAGCCGCTCTGCGGTGTCGCCACGTCGCAGGGTACCCGGGCTGCCTGCTCACGTCAGCCTGGGGATACAGGGCTGTCACCTCTGTGCCCTGGCCCCTTTCCACCCTGCTGCTCTGCTTCCCCAGCCTCTCCCTCTGCACCCTCCAGCACAGCTCTGCCCTTAAATACCCCTGCTCTAAGGCGGGCCCTTGTGACCGAGGGTGCAGCTGCAAGCACTGGAGGCAGATGATGCCTTCTGCAGACTTCTGATGCTCCCCTGGCAGGTTCATCCTTGTGGCTTCAATGTTTAGTGCCCAGGGAGGAAAACCAAGCTGGACTAAACTAGAAAAAAACATGGACTGAAAAGCATCGTTTTAGAACGTTTGGATGTTATTATATTCCCTGCTGAGGGACTAGCACTCCAGAGGCTGCAATTACCTGGTTCCTTGGTGTGCAGCTGGTCGTGGTGGCCTCCACGAGGCACAGGGTGTGTGTGGAGCTGCTAAGGGGACAAGCAAGAGAGCACATGGCTGAGCCCTGCCTGCCCAGTCCCCTGCACTGGGCAGCAGGTGGCTGTTCTAATGGGATTCCAGTGAAATTGCCAACAGAAGGGAAAGCAAGGGTTCTATTTTACCCATTTTCTCCTCTTCTTGGTGCCCTTTTCCACCTTGTAAAATCACTAGCAGTAGGCAGGAATCATGAAGGTGGAGAAGACCTCTCACAGAATCATCCACCCATCAAGCCAACATTGTCCCAATCTCTGTGTTCTTACCTCTGCTTTGTCCCTGAGTTCCCTGGATGCTCAGCTGTGCCCGTGGAAGAACAGGAGCAGGGACATGGGAGCATCCTGGGCAGAAGTAGCATCATAACTGCAACATCCTCCTCTGCTGCTCAGATACTTCCTGTTGTGAATTTGACTCTGGTTTCATTAACTTATTAGTCCCTAATTAGAACACCTAGAACAGTGTCAGAAGTTGTTTCTGCCATCACTTGTTTCCCTCTGCTTTGCTTGTGGCACACACAAGGAAATTTCTTTTCACACTGGTATCATACCAGTTATTTTTATTCTGTGCATCCTTTTTCTTAAAGCAGGTAACACTTTCCTCTTGTTTGTTGGTTTTTCCCTCCTGCAGACCAAAAGCAGTCCTTCTCTCATGAGAACTGGTCCCTCTCACCTGAGGAATTTGAACTGTGGGACAGACTTTACCGGCTTAAGGACAGTGATGGAGTAAAGCAGCTGACCCTGCCCCCAGTTCACTTTGAAACCCTGGAAAACCAGGAAGAAAAACCAGTGAGTACATTTCCTCCAGTATCCATTCAGTTCCTTTCTGTTCCTCAGAACTCCGTGCAGGATGCTGGATGTTGGCACTGTAGCCACCCTTTCACATTCCTTGTTTATAGAGCTAGGAAAGTGCTTCTGAAGGAAAAGTTCAAGTTTTGCAAGATGTTGGCTGGTGCAGAGAAAATGAAAATGGAGCTTTGGTCGCATTTCACTGAGGCCACAGCTGGAGGGTTGTGTCCACTGCTGGGCACTTCCATCCCAGAGAGATCTGGAGGGGCTGGAGCCAGTGCAGAGGAGGCAACAGAGCTGGGGAAGGGGCTGGGGAATCCACCTGATGAGGAGCCATTGGAGGACAAGCAGGTGTCCAGAGCTGACTGGTTGCAATGTTTCCCCTTGATTCCAGCTGCAGGCAGGTGATGTGGGGGTGACCCGTGAGCTGTCCCTGTCGGAGTGGGGGCTGTGGCAGAGCCGCCCCTTCCCCACCGCCCTGGTCGGGCACTCGGCCCCCTGCCAGCTCTTCATCAGCCTCATGGAGATGATCGAGCAGCTGAGAAACCAGCAGGTAAGGAAGGGGGCCTCTGGCTGGCACAGGATTTTACAGAATGATATTAAAATCAAGAACTATGCATGTCAAGGAAAAGCTTCACCAAGTGTGGTACTAGAACCACCCCAGAGTTAATAGGAGTAGGAAATATTCTTATATATTACATCAAATGGATCCCATAAAAATGATCTAGGAATGTCTTGCATGTTTTAAGGTGGTTGTGTTTTGAGGCTTTCCATTGGTTTTCTGTGAAAGCTTTAATTAAAAACCTAATATCTCTAGAGAATTAAAGGCTGAGAGGAGGGCAGCCATGAATTCAAACCCCCTGGGAGCTGAGGCTTGCTTGAAGGCAGCTAAGGAAAGGTGTGTGGGGCTGCATCTCTTGACAGTAGCTGAAGACTTCAGTTGCTCACCTCACCATTTCTTCCTCCAGTTTAGCTCTCCAGTGTTCCACACACATTGCATTGGAGTTTGCTGGAGCTTTCTAGGTCATCAGAGTCTGTTGCTAAGCTGCCAGTTTCCTGAATAACTGGACTAATCAAGGAAGAGAATGGTGACATTGTAGTTGTATTCCTTGCTAGGAAAGTGTATTCATGGCAGGTTGTAAATAGACTTGCAGAGCTAAGATAAGCTTCTCCATTACAGAACAGAGCCCTTCTGGGCTTCTTTGAGAGCCTGTGTTCCCAACCTGGGGTTGAGAAGAGACCACAGAGAGAGCACTCTGGGGAGAGTTCAGGTAGAGCAGGAGGCAGCCAAGAGGCAAAGAAATGGTTAAAAAATTGAGACTTGCTCTTCTAGCTGAGGACTTGCCACCACAACATCAAGCTCTTGAAGTGATGGGTGGTTGTGTTTAGCACGACAGGTGTAGAAAAAATCAAATGAAATTTAAAATCTTAGATATTTTTGTACAGACAAAGTGAAAACACCTGGAAAAAAGTTTGTATATTGTATTTGTAGACTCTTAAAAACTTAGAGTAGACATTGGTACAGGGCAAAGGGAATAAAGAGGTAAAAGAAGTCTCCAGTATGATCTCTGCTGAAAAGCCTTTAATGCCTGGGTGGCTTTATTGCTACAGCAACGAGGAGGCAGATGGGATTGGATTTTCCACTGGCTCTGAGCAGGGATTTTTTTGTGCTACATGGTAACAAATCAAGTTATCCTTACAGAAAATAATTCAATAGCAGCTTTTAAGCATTTTCTTTTTGAAAATTAAAGTGTGCTGTTTGGAAAGAAGGTCAGGGCAAAATAATCATTTTTATTGAAATGAGATTTCTCCGAGTTTCTGAGGATAAATAATGGGAAATATTGAAGTGCTTGGGATTTTTTTCCTGGAAGGGAGACAATTCTTCTTGACATTTAAAAGCTGGAATGTGAAGTGTGAGAGGATGACTGTGGGGCTCCATTCCTCACCTCAAAGTGTGAAGTTGCAGTCAGATTAATTTTTCTCTCTAGAATGACCAAGAAAACCCAAAACTTTCCACAAGAAGGGTTGTCTGTCAGCCTGTGATTCCCAGCACCTCAGGGAACAGCATCTGGAAGGTGAACCTGGACCCTCTGGCACTAAAATCATCTGTCACTTATGGTCTGTCTCAGGTTGCCTGGAAGGATTGGAGCTGTTGGACCTGCTCTCTCACAGGGAGAGCAGAGTAATGACCAGGCAGAGGATTTGGGGGCTCTGGTCTGTGTCAGGAAAAAAGCAGCCTGTTGTGGAAGCTGCTTTTACCTGCCTTCAGTCCAGGGTTGAGCCAAGGGCTTCTAACTGGGAGCATCTGGGCTGTGGCTGTGCCCTGGCCGTGCAGCTGGCTCTCAGCTGGGGTGAAACCACAACAAGCTGTTTACAGACTTATCTTTTCATTTTTAAATAGCAAAACCACCAGGGTTTTGGCAGCCCTCTGAATCCAGCTAGACAATGTGCAGCCAAAGCAGCTTAGGGGGACAGAGAGGTTAATTTTAATTTTGATAGTAGATGCCTTAAACTGCAATGCCAGCAGAGTGTGGGGGTGGATTTATACCCACAGTACAGATGAAAAATGGCTATTTTAGTGTCTTCAGTTTCCTTTTTTTATTTTCTACATTAAAAAAACCTGTTCATTTTAAAACTCAGTGAGAAATCCTCAGCAAGGTGATGGCTTAGTGCAATACCAGAGGTGCCTGCTTCTCTGCTCCTGCATGAGCTGCTTCCTGAGGCACCCTGCAGCCTGCTGGGCTCTGAAGGAGCTCATCAGCTGGCTGAAGGTTCTGCAGCTTGCAGACATTGGAGCTCAGATGTGCTTGGAGCCCTGTCCTTTCACCCCAGCAGCACTAAGCAGGCTGGCTGGGAGAAAGTGTGTTGTTTGGGGAGGTGTTTTGTACCACCAAGTTGAACTGGGACAGTTACATAACTCCATGGAAGACTGAAATTAGGCTACTAAAGGTTGTCCTAGATGCTAAATTTGTGTTCTGGACTGCTGTCCTGGCACACAGCACTCTGCCAGCCTTTTCTCCTGTAGTTCTGGGGGGGTTGTTGTGTGAGGGTTTTCTTTCCCAGTCATGGGTATAGGCAGTGGCCTGGGCAGGTTCTTCAGTGTGGCAACTCCCACTCCTGTTCTCTGTGTGGTACCCAGTTACTCATCTGTGCAAGGAACCTCCCAGCTCTGCTCTCAGGGGCACCTCCCACTGGAGCAGGGTGCTCAGAGCCCCACCCAGCCTGGCATGGAGCATCCACAGCTTCCCTGGGCACCCTGTGCCAGCGTCTCCCCACCCTCACAGTGAAGAATTTCTTCCTCATATCCAATCTAAGTCTCCCCTCTGCCAGTTTGAAACCATCATCCCTTGTCCTGCCACTGCAGTCCCTGACCAAGAGCTCCCCATCTTCCTGACAGGCCCCTTGGAGTCCTGAAGGGCCACAGGATCATCCCCCTGGAGCCTTCTCTGCAGGCTGAACAGGGTCTGAACTCTGTGTTTCAACCCATTGCTTTCAGAGCCTCATCTGACCCTTGCTGTTCCTTTCAGAGATTGCATGTCTTAATTTTGAGATCTTAATTTAAAAAAGAGTGAAAAGGACAGCAGATAAATAGCTTCCCAATCCAGGCAGCCCTTGTGCAGATACCCAGCCAGGAGTGATGTCACAGTCCATTGTGCTTTCTTCAAGTGTGCTTTTGGAGGAGTTTGCCCGGGACAGTGCTGTCTGAGCAGCAGCCTAATGAGCACCTGTAAAAGACACACGAGTCCAGAGTGGGTAAGTGAGAAGTTCTCCTTGTGCCACCATGGCACATGACAAACAGGCAAATGACAAACACCAGCACAAGGGGCACTGAGAGTGCTGTGCTCACCTGGCTGGAACAAGGGTGTCCTGCTCACAGCACCCAGTGTGCCAGTTCCCCAGAGCTCCAGCTCTGAGCCTCTAAGGACACCACTCCTTGCTCAGAGCCAAGTGAAGTTGCTGGCTGTTCATGTGCTGAGAGCTGCATCCCAACCACACCACACCAGTGCTCAGGGCAGGCTGTTGCTGGCTGGTGCTCTGCCCAGTGCCATCTTGATTTACTCATCGTGTCTCCTGGCCTTGCAGCAACCTTCTGCTGTGACTGCCCAGGCACAGCTTGCAGCTGTGTTCTTTGAAAGCTGTCACCTTAAATGCAAAGCACTTCCCTGGGGTGTTTGTTTTGGTTTTTTTCTCCTTTTTAATAACCTTTAGGAGTGTGAAAACCTTTGTCACTTGTTGTAAATGTCTTAGACAAGTCCTTGTAACCCGTGTGCACCTGTAGTAAATGTGCCACTGTGTCTGTCACCAGGGAGACTGCAGCTACGACCTGGAGCTTCAGCCTCACTTACATATGGAAGATGTTCTTGTCCAGAGGACCAAGAGCCACCTCTCCAAAACCCATCAGAAGCCAAACTCATCTGGAAGGGACGTGCCAGACAGATCAAGAGCAAAACCACTGTTACCTGATCCAAATGATAATGAGAGTGAACTCTTTGACACATTTAAAATGCCAAAAGCTTCCAAAAGGGCTTTGGGGTTCAGTGTGGAAGCAGCTGCATTGCCTGTGGACACCAGTGCCTCAGCTGCCTGCTCAGCAGGAGGAATGGCCCTGGCTGGCTCTGCTGAACAGGACAGCCAGAAGGAATGGGGCCTGGAGGTGACCTTTGACTTGAATGGATCTATAGTCCTGAGTGAGGATGAAGAGAGAGCTGCAGTTGCTGGGGATGCAGCAGCAGGAGAAGCCTGTAGGCCCCTGGGGAGGAGCCACCCAGACTCTGGTTATAGCAGCTGCACAGCTGAGAAATCACCCCTGTCCTCGGGGTTATTTTACCTTCCTGAATCCTATGGGGATTCATTTGTGCCTGAGAGACCAGCTGAGGAGCCTCCTTGGTTACCACAAAGCCTTTCCCCATTGAAAAGGCTTCTAGCACAATCTCCTCCCTCTCTGAGTGAGCTGCATGGTTTGGAAAACTCCTTGGGAAATGAAGAGGCAACGAGTCCTTGTCAGCAAGTGATGCCTGGTGGGTTTTCAGAGGCCCTGCAGGACAAAGCCTCCCCAGAAGCTGATTGCTCACTGCTGCTCTTTGACAACCCTGACCAGAAAGTCACCAGTGAACCCTGGGCTTCTGACCACAGCTGCCTTCCAAACCCCCTGTCTCCTGCTGGGGCTGCTGGTGACAGGGACAGAGAGGAGCTGCTCTGGGAGGACAGCTTTGGTAGTCTGTTTGACAGTGAAGAACTCACTGAAACTCACAACAGAACTCCAGCAACAGAGCACACCCTGACAAACAGCCCCTCAAAGAAGCATTTTGCTCAAAAAGACCTCAAAATTTACAAGAAAAATGTGATTGTTGCTGAGGAGAATAAACATTTATTTAGAGAAGAGCACACTCATCACCCCAATGATGGAAGTTTTTCTGCAAGCACTGAGTGCTTGGCCAGGCTGGATGCAAGGAGCAGCAAAGGCACTGCCCAAACCTGCCAGGAGCAGCCAAGGAGCAGCAGAGGCACTGCTCAAAGCTGCCAGGAGCAGCCAAGGAGCAGCAGAGGCACTGCCCAAAGCTGCCAGGAGCAGCCAAGGAGCAGCAGAAGCTCAGCCCCAGGAGAGCTGGGTGGTAGGGGTGTGACAGAGCAGGCTGTGGACAGTGATGATCTTTCTGACTGTGCTGCAGAGCTGTTCTCTGTTAACTTTGATCTGGGATTTTCCATCCAAGAGAGTGAGGATGAGCTCTTCGAAGAAAATATCAAGGCTGATGCTAGCAGCAAATTAAAGGGTGCCTTGGGGAGTCATGTGGATGTTAAAGCCACTGCAGCTAAAACCAAAGAACTGAATGATAGCTCCAGGCTTGAAACATTCCCCAAAGGGGATCACAGAAGTATTGGGAGGAGAGATGTTCCCACTCCTCTGCCATTCCAGAGCATGGAGGACAGAGAAGGGGCCAGGGCTGCCACCAGCACAGAGTCAGGGGGCAGAAGAATGAGCAGCAGGTCACCCAGAGCTTTGGCTTCTGCACCTTGTACCCCAGCAGGCAGAAGGGTTGTGAATGTTGAAGCCATCAGGAGGATTCCTATGACAGTCTCTGGTGCCTGGGAGGAAATTCCAGAGGTTACAGATAAAGCAGCTCCAATCCCACGTGGGCAGGATGGTGGGAGCCCAGCAGTGGGTACCCTTGATTCCCCTCTAAGAAGAACTGGAAACCTGGGAGCCACCAGCTTTGCTACCCCCCGTGTCCCTGCTGCTGAAGGTAGGGGGTTGTGGTGCAGATCCTTGCTTGGCACCTTCATGTCTCAAGGAACAGAATCTAGTTTCTTTTGGCTCCTCAGTTTGGTTTTGGATCCTTAGTTTGGTGGGGAGATGGAAGGAAAAGGGGGTGATGCTACAAGCTGGGTCAGAGAGGAGCCTTTCCAGCATCCAGCTGGTGTGTGATCTTAGCTCCACTGGGGGAGCTGGAGCTGTCTGGAGCCCTCCCTTGATCTGCTCAGTGCCTCCTTTGTCATCACCTGGATCTGTTCAGTCCCCCAGTCCCTGCCTTTGTCTTTTCTTGTCATTCCTGGGGGGTGGAAACTGCTGGTGGGTTTCTCTCTGGTCACTTGCAGGACAACTGCCTCGTGTCTGCAAGTTCCTGATGATAACTTCAGGGCAAAAATGGATTAGCTTCAAAATATCAACCATGTGTAGGGTCTAGTCTGCTTTTATTTCCTCCCTTCTCTCTCCTCTTCTGTCTTTTTAGGACCACAAAAATATTTTATATTCAGATACTGCCAATCCCAGAATCCCAGCATGGTGAGGGTGGGAATTGCCCTCTGGAGATGCTCTGGTGCCACCCCCTGCTCCATCCAGCAGGGGCACCCAGAGCAGGGCCCAGCAGGACAGTGTCCAGGGGGGTTGGAATCTCTCCAGAGCAGGAGACTCCACAACCTCTCTGGGCAGCCTGGGACAACCTCTGACACCCTCACAAAAAAGAACTTT
>JANHGL010111856.1:0-10270 GCA_024611195.1 Ceyx melanurus | reverse complement strand
AAATAAAACTCTTTTTTTTTTTTTTTTCTTAAACAGTCATGAATTAATATCTGATTGATGTCCAATATAATTTATATTTTCAGAAACAAAAAAGGACTGTTTTCAGTACTGAGTTTTCACTGGAATGAATTCTTTCTTTTCTTGTGAAAATTTTGACATATACTGGTGCTTAATAATGCATGGAGTGGATACACTTAATTTATTCAACATTTTCCTCTGAGACATATGCTTTAAAATCACCGGCTAAAAGGAAAGCAAAGCCAGCATAAATTCTTTGTTCCAGCAAAGCTCAATAGCTTCGCAAAACACTAGAATGCAGGTTTGCATGTAACCTAAGAAAACAAGTAGCCCTGAGTAAGACTTCTGCTAATAACATACTGCCTCCTTTAGGAAACCACTTAAACAAGTATAATTCCACCTGTGCATAGCATACAGATTGTTTGCAAATTAGTCTTGCCACTAATCCACTGCTTAGTGGTTCACTGGAGTGTTGAAGCTGTAAACCCTTCTAGCAAATGCAAGGTGAAGAATGAGCCTGACAAACCCAGCTCCTATCCCCACTAGGTCAGGAAAGATCGATGGAGGTCTGTGGGATCCATCAAGTGAGGGCAGACAAGCCTGAACTTGTGCTTCACCAGCCTCACCTCATAACATAACACCTCTGCTTTAAATTTTGTACTTTCAGAGAAATGAAGCAGCTACATAGTGCTGAGTTTCTCTATTCTCGATGCTAAAAGTCACTTCCATAATTTAATCTTATATATGAGTACACTTTTCCAAGCTTGAGCTCAGGGCAGTTTGATCTAATTTATTCTGTAAAAATGATAATTTTCAGCTTTGGGACAAGACTCCCATACATAATGTACCACGCTCCACACCTGCACACCATGGGTCTTTGCTCTGTCAGCTTCTCACCATTGCTACAACGGTAACACTCTTGCAAATGCTGTGTAACAATGTGTACCTCAAGGGGGCTGAGCAACTGGAGCAGAGGATATCTTAGCAAAGATCACCTCAAATGGCCAGAAAAATGAAGGTAGAGAAACAGAGAACACTGAAGATACTCTCTAAAATGTGTTCTTTACCTTTGCAGTCTCTGTGCTGTCACAAACTACTTTTGTGGGGCATTGGGGATAAGCAGCTAATTAGGCATAGACACAAGCTGGATTGCACTTATTAGTCACAGATTTATATAAACCTTCTGGAAATGCAGCTGCTCTCTCTTTTAGGGTGCTCTCATTTGGCTCTTTGCTGTGGGAAAAGCACGAAACGGAGGACAGACTCTAATCTTGTTTTTCTGGTATCACTTTAATTGCAAGCACTCCCAAGTTCAGAAGCAGAGACTATGAACAGGAAATTGTAGCTGGACTAGCAGAAAGAGACTCAGCCACATTCTGGCACCTTGTCTATACATATGTGCTGGACAAATGCATACCTTTGAAGATGAACTCCATGTGCTATTTTAGAATGTTTATACATGAAAAAAACAGTTTCAACACTGGCTTTGGTACCTCTCAAATAAATGAGACGGAAGTAAAACACTACTGTTTCACAAGCTAACTAATACGATCCTGCTTCTAGGCACTGCAATACATTTATAATACTTCACAACATATGGTGTCTAGAGGAAATGTTACCTTCTTTCAACAGTCTGGCAAATGTGTTTTGAGATAGTCTAATGACAGGAATGATTCAAGAAGTTTCATTGGTTTGCTCTGGCACATGGTTAATCTGGCCACAAGTGCTTTTAAATGGTATTTTCAAAACTTTCCATGAGATAATGGTGGTTCTTGCAGGATTTACTTCAAAGCAAAGCAGATTATCTCAGTCCTCTCTTACACATCTAAATGCACCACACCTTTGATTCAGACATTATGTTCTTCATTGTGCACTCCAGTAGTAATGGAGTAAATGGAATAATTTATCTTTCTAATGAAAAGAAATGATGGGAACTGCAAAAGTTTTGAAAAAACATATTGTGATTGTACCTAAATAGGTACATTGGGTATAGTATTTCCTTTTATTTATCCCTTGTGTTGACTGCTGTGGAAATTTACAGTATATCAGCACTTAAGAACAATCATCAGACATAGCTGAGTTAAATTCTCTTAGATGGATTAATATAAAGGCATTTTGGCTGTTAGCTTCCCACAGCTGGCCCCATTATAATTAGAATTTGTTAGCACTGTTGGTGGTGTATTGTCTATTTTTATGCCCCTGCCTTTCTTGCCGGAATGTCTGAAAGGTGTTAGCATGTTGTACTGCTCCGTCACTGCCTTCTGAAGGTGAGGCGTTGATGGATCATAAGCTGGATGACAGTCTTCTAATAGGAATCATATGGTTTGGGATGCCTGAGTCCACTACTGGGAAAAATAGATGACATGAACATGGACCATTTGGGATAGCTAACGTAAAGAAAGTACTATTTACAGGAAATATTTTAAGCCTGTTAATTGCCTGGTGATCTGCAGCAGAATTCCATTTAATTACACATTTGGACTGCTTCAAGGCACACACTGTTTCAGTATTTTTGGCTCTTAGTTAGAGCTCCACTGATGACCTAATGTATAAAGTGTTGGTTTATTAACTCACATGCTTTACATTTTCACCAAAAAATGACATAGAGTGGGAATGGTGAAGGCAGGATTTGAGCTCCTGTGAAGCTGAGCTCATCTGTCAAAACAACAGAGATGCAAATCATCAGCCAAGAAGGCCAGATATGCTGTACTTTTGAAAAGCATGCTGGGTGCCAGAAAGAACAGACTTGGAATCATGCCTTTTAGTATGTTCTTTAAAAGCAGTATAATATCCACAATTTAGAATTACAGCAAAAGTTCATTTAGTTTGCAAGCAAAATAGTGGATTAATCCAATTTTATTCCTGTTCAGTTAAAAGACCTTCAGGAAGTGTTTCTCAGGAGTTTCTCAGCCTGACTCCCAAGTTAAGTCTTCTAGCATAGAGAATAAAAAAGGTGTGGAACACAACTATTGGAAAGCAGTGAAGAGTGACAAGTCTCTTTGTTACTGAATCCAGTGTCCTGACATCAGAGATGTTGTGTTATATCATACTTTGCGTAAACTTGGAATTATAAGGACCCTTGGTCTTCAAGGCTACCATCCTAAATTTCTCCTTGAAACTCACTCCTCTGAAGGAAGCTGTTTCTGACTCCCTATATATTTAATACAAACTTTGTATAGAGGAAAAAAACACACAGACTTTATTCAAATTAGCAAAAAAATAATTTAATTCTATAGACTAAGGGGTAATCAAGTATGATGTTCTTACTAGCACTTAGAATGTACTAGAACAAGGACAAGCAAAAACATGCAAAAATAAGGAGCTTTTAGTGAAAAAATTGCAAAAATAAGGAACTTTTGTAAGTCAGAAAGCTAATTGGAAGTTCAGATACTAGATCTTTGTCAAAAACCATTGCAAATATCACAACAAAGCCTGAATGAAAAAATCTTCTTCTTGAAAGAATCAGGCCTCATCATTGTATAAATATGAAGGATAATACTTGTGGATAATACTTCTCCCCAGCATCATGGGGAGACTTTCTTTAACATGTCAATGGATAATTCAGTGCACAATCTCTCTACTTCTATGTTTACACATTACATTGTCAAAGTATTAGTGGAAAAGTGTCTGTATTATTTCTTAGCATCAGTTATTAAATATGCTGCATGATTTTTTTTATTTGAAGATAAAGTTCACTTATTACGAGTTAAATATTATTTTGAAGATCAAAAGGGGTAAGATGCAAAAATTTACTTTCTGGTAAACAGAATGCACAATTTTTCTCTCTTTCTTATTCTCCTATGTATTAATAAAGCAAACAAATACATTAAATCCAAATCAAAGCTAATTAATTTGCAGAAAAAAAATTAATTGAAAGACATTGACCATTTATGTCTCCCCAGCTTTGGCCAGAAATAGAGCATGTGATAGATCCTTTATCAACACAGTTAATTGTTTATACTAGAACGTCAACCTTTCTTGCTGGCATCGATAGTCTTGCCAAGTGGAATTATTAGGTTTGGTCTCCTGCCAGAGTTTACTCCCAGACTTCATTATTTAACCATTTCTTTGTATACAGCTAGGTTGTCATTGAAGTTGGCAGGAATTACTGTGCTACTTCTGTGCATTCATTCACCAGAGCTGTGGGAACAAAATGAAGGATCTTGCATACACACAGAAAGATACTACAGTAAGAGGCCTAATTTCCTCTTCCAATAAGTTAGCAGCATGTGGAAATAGAAGCATGGAAAATCATTTGTGAAGAGCACAAAGAACTCAGAACTTGTTGTGGATTTTGCATTCATTTCCTTTACTGTCTGATAAGGTAGCTGTCTGTCACTTCAAACCTGGCTGCCAGGATGGTCCCCAAAACAATTTCTTTCTGTCTCAACTGTGTAAAACAAGTTGCCTTTTGAAGAGACCAGGGGTCTACAGCACGTAGTCAAAATATCCTGATAACATTGATGAATTGCAGAAATCACATAAAAACTGCCACATTAAGACATGCTCTGCTTTGTGTTCATTGTAAAGGTTATGCAAGAGCTGGAGGGCGCATGGCTTATCATAATATTGGGTCAATGAAAGCTGCTATAATATTAGATGAAACCTTTATAGTTTTAAACTGACAGAAGAACTACATTTTTTGATAGAAGGAACGTATCGATCATGAGATGAAGTTGACCAAATGATTGTTCATTAAGAATATAAAGACCTACTAGAAACATTTTAAAGATTAATATACAGAGTATAGCAGAAGTGTGATTTCTATTTCCTTTCCCAAACTTCACTGGCATTTCGAAAACTCAGCACAAAGGTCAGCCTGAAAGTAGAAAGACAAGAATAACCTTTCCCCAATGTCTACATTATTACATCATTGTCTTCTATTTTATTATTGCTCTTATTTAAATAACCTCATAAAACAAAATCTTCCTTTTCTCAATATAAGTTTTAGTGAAAGTAGTCCTGTGAGCTGAGAGTATGTCCCACAGCCATTGCTGATGCTAAGCCCCTTCACTTGGGCTTCCAAAAACTTCATCATGGTCTACGTGTTTCTGAAGAGGTTATTTCAGTGATATGAGATAAATATCATCTCTAAATTCAGTTCCATCTCTCAAGGAAATAAGGGGGCCATTTTAAGCACTTTCTTGTACTGGAGTTTCTAAAAATAAAATTAACATTTAAGGATTTTTATAGAAACAAGAAAGAATGACTGAGAAAGACTGGCAGGGAGTGAATGTAGCAAAGGAAGCAAGGAATTCCTGCTTTCTCTGACTCTTATCTCTAGGGTCTTTAATGCATTACTTGGTTCTCATCCTTCAGTGCTCCTCCCTTTAAAATAGCAATTTTAAATTAAGTAAAAGCCATGCAAGGCAAATCATTATTTGATGAGGAAAAATTTATTAGCAAATTCTTGGAAGGTGGTGTTACAATCACATTGTAGGATGGCTGATTTACCTCACCACAAGAAAGGCTGTTACAGATCATAACTTATGCATTTTGCAAGCTTCTGGATTCAAGAACAGCTGTGTGGTGACCTGTAGGCTGGTAAAACAAGTGCAAGAACACATGCAAGATTCAAGGCTTCATAAGTATGACAGAAGAATAAAGCAGTAAGTCACTACTGCTGAATCCCCTTTTGTGAGCTCACTAAAGCTACTCAGAAGAGGAACAATTGTAGGCTGAAGATTTCCTCAGACATCATTGTCTGGGGTCATTCACAGCAGGGAAAAAGCCAATCCCTTATGAATGCTGACTCTATTTAAATCCCTTAGGTGCTCTGGGGCAAATATTTAGGATTTTGACAATAAAATATACATTGTAAAAATACATGATAACTTATGATAGACTGTGTTTCCCCATAGCATAATGTGACATGGTTGGAGCCCTTGGGACTTGTGGAGCAATTGAACCCCAGGTTGTATGGAAAGGGTGAAGGAGATGGAAGCTGAAAGACATCACTTTCGGAGCTCTTATGTAGGCAGCAAACTGAACCGTAATTTTTTCATTTCTCTGAACTGCTACTTATCCTTGAAGCAATTGTCCTTGCCACAGTCTTGCTTCACAGGTGCCTGCCCTCCATCACCCTTTCAGCTAGCAATAAACATTATAATGTGCCATTGTTCAGTTTCTAATGAAAGCTCCTCTTGAGAAAGAGGTTGTTTTAGAAAGATTCTTAAGATATGTCTTCCTCTTGCCTCACCTTTTTTCTCACATCTCTTTTCCTTCTCTCTGTCTCCTTCTTTCCCTTTCCAACTCTGATCTAACTAAGAAAACACTAGTTTACCAATACCAGCTTTTTTTAACTTTCCTTCTTTTCTTTCCATTCCTCCCACTATATCTCAAAACTTTTTTTACCCTGTTCCTGCTGATGTAAGATATCCTCAAACGTTTATGACCAGACAGGAACAAGACAGCAAAACACCAGGATGAATACACCACCCCCATCTCACCCATTAAGGGAATAAGTATGCAATCACAGTTCCATGCCATTCCCAGAAATGTTTGACATGTTCAAAAGATAAAATATTCAACAAGTAGCAAGGCAGACACTGTATCTTATCTTTCCAAGTCTTATCCAGGATCCTTACTTGTGGATGGATCTGGGAGTCTGGAGAAGGCACCTACTGTCCCTCATGTCTTGACACCAGAAGGCAACCACTGTTAGTGGAGGAGAAGACTGTTTCCTCCTCTCTGCCTTGCCATTAATCTCTTCTGGAAGTTGTGGTTACAGCTAGCTGCTGTTGCTGCTGCTATCTCACTTGTGATCTCTGGTGAACACAGGAAAAATGACAGCTGTTTCTTCAATGAGTTTTAGTATCATCAAAGGAAGCCTGCAAGTCTGTTCCCAATTGTGGACTGGAAGATGCTGTGCTCAACAACTTTGCCACTCCCAGTATTTTCTTCCTTCTAGGAGGGGGAGATATCAAGTAACTTTCCATTTTAAACCATCAGGAAAATTACATATGCTCTACTTCAAGCATATGTCCTTGAAAATCACAGAGCAGGAGGCCTCAGGAACTGTTTTTGCAGCCATCTAAATGTGATTACTCCCTGCCTGATTCTGTGGTGCTGTCCCAGTTTTGAAGCTGCTGTAAGCAGCACAGACCATCACAACACACTAACAGTCCTGCAAAAAAAACCAAACCAAACCAAAACAAAAAAAAAAAAAAACAAAAAAAAAAAAGAAAAAAACCCAAAAACAAAAACAAAGAAACAAACAAACAAACAAACAAACAAACAAAAAACCCAACAACAACAACAACAAAAAAAACAAACAAAAAGCAAACCTTCAACTAAAAGCCCCCAGGGCCTTAAATTCCAGTTTGGGTGAAGTTGTCCTGGAACACAGCCAGGAGCACACACTAAATAAAGCAAATTTGAATGTGGATCATGTCAATGTTTCTGTGAGTCCATGTTTAGGCAATGCAGAGCCTTTCTCTGATGCTGGATCCCCAGAAAACTCCTACTAACTTCCAGTTAGCTCCTTCAAGTGTTCTCTGCAAGACCTTGTGTGTTGGGAAATCTGAGTTTGTAGTTTGTCTCTTCAGTCATGGAAATAAGTGCTTATATGGTTATATAATAAATAATGGCTATATACAACACCTTTTATTTATCCATACTAAAGGATGGTTTCCAGTTGTTTTTTTTCTGTTTGTTTTTTTGTACAGTTTCCCACTGGTGTGTATCACGGAGCCTGGGAAGCAGACAAAGGCATATGGTTTAGTATCTCTTCACTAAAAAAAAAGCAACAGCTCTGTTTCAACAATATGACAGCTGTGGTCCTACCACAATTCATTCCATTAATTTACATTTTTTGAATTATCATATTAATCTATTTCTGTGTAACTGAAATGTTATATTTCACATCCAGCAACATAATGATGTATAACTCACTAAAGAAATAAAATGTCTCTATAAAAAGGTTCATGGCTTAATCTTTCATCTCCTTAAAGTGCAGTAACACTTTTGAACCTTACAGATGGCTCCAATACTTTGCAGAAGCAATGCATATTTATTTCCTAAGAATAATGAGTTGAATTTTTTTTCTTGTGCTGAGGAAGTCATAGCTACAACATAAAACTTGTTTAGGCAAGCTATAGAAGAATGAGGTTGAGCTACAGACAGAATAAATAGAACAAAGGTAAAATGACAGACAATCTGTTTCAGTGGATTTCCCATGGAATTTGTTTACCTTTTTTCCAGTTACACTCTGTTGCTGGTTTAATGGCTGAGTTCTAAGTCAAATATCCTGTGTGATGCAGAGGCTTGATATTTTGCTCTGTGATTACATTTAACAATGTAACAGGCCACTGAATCAGTTAACTTCAAATCTGGGATTAAAAGCTTTTAATTGTTCACCTAGAGTTTTGTACTGCCAGTTAGAAAACCTTTCTCCTGGGTTTCTAATTCCTCAAGAAGACACAGACATGTCCCATGTACTTTTGCTTTTCTTAGGATATGTCTTAATTTCCTTTCTAATCTACACATTAAAGAAGGGCTAATTTGAATGAATTTGATCTTTTATTATTTTATTACACATTACTTGCCAGAGGCTGGATGTAGCATTCTATATATGTCTGCAAACCACACCTGAGACGTCCTATCCTTGTGATAATGAAGCAGAGGCCCAAGATCTAGTAATATAACCACCATATATCAATTAATCAGGAAAAAAAAAAAAAAAAAGCTAAAGGAAATTTCATACTTTGAGACTGTTGCTTGCAGAATTACAGAATTTATACTATTGCTGACCTAAAAATCCACTTTTACTAAATAGGGATCTCTTTCAAGTGTTTTCTTGCTGTTTTGGAACTGCAGATCTATTTCCTACATGAAAACACATTAATGTTATATGGGTGAAAAGGCTTTTCCTTTTCTCCCATTTCAGAGCAACACATAATTTCTGAAATATTATTTTGTATTTTTCCTGATTGTTTGTTTTTTTAAACATATAAATGTAAGTCTTACCTAAAAGCAGAAGGCATGTTGTATCGGAAATTACAACAGGGCTAGACAGTAAGACTGAGATAACTCAAATATCTTTTTTTTAATTCAGATTTTTTAATTCCTGATGGTGTTTCACATTCCTGCATTGTGGTTTAATGACACAGATTTCTCTGTAAACATGGCTCTTGAGGCAGCATCCTTTTTCTAAAAGTCACTTCAACTGTTCACCCTGAAAAACAGGTTAGCTGTAACATCTTTATAGAGCGTATCTTATGCACCTCCTTACTGAAGAGGACTTATTTCTGAATTTATTTTTTTTCCCTCTGGGAAAGTACTGTGGTCTCCAAAGAAAGCTGAGGGCCAGGAGATAAAGAATGTTGCCCTCTTCATCACGTTATTTGTATGATATGATAAACGCATGTATTTCTGGCTCAGCATTCTTTCCTCATATTTTCAGACAATAACAATACTTTTTTTTTTTTCTATTTCTTTATGTTTGTCTTTCCTTTTCTTAACTTTTTTCTTGTCCCTTCTCTTTATTTCTTCCCCTCTGTCCTTTTCTCCCTCCCATTTCCCCTTCCCTCTATTCTCTGCCCTGCCCCCCCCCCCCCCTTTCTCTTTCATTTACCCATTAAAAGAATTTTTAAAATCACAAAAACAGGAAAAAACCCCACAAAAATATTGTAACTCAAAGTACATCCACACATCCACTCCCTGAGAACAACACAACATAGTTGAATCTGGTTAAGGAGAATATATAAACTTTGCAAGTCTAATAAGAAATATATTTTGAGGGTTTTGTAAAATAATTACTAGGAAATATAATGTAAGAAATATTTAAGTGCATAATGAAGATTTCAAAAGCAAAGTTAACCTGTCCACATTTAAAAACTAATGTGTGATGTAGTATAATAATAGTTCTATTTATTAGTGTCAATTGAAGTTAAATATGCATTTTGAGTATAAGAGCACAATAGCTTTACTCATTACACCTACAACACAGACCTTCATTACCATTCCTCAGATTTCAATTGACTACTAATCATATCTTAGGAAGCATTAGGAGACTGATTATCTATTTCTAATGTAATATATGTAGCAATAATATATGTAGCAGTAATATAAAATATGTATGAGGCTGAAATAAAGCCAGGTGAACTATAATGTGAGTACACTATTTAATTTCCTTTTTAATTTGGAACCTAATTTGTCTTCTGCATTTCATAGATTCATAGATATTAGGGGTTGGAAGGGACCTAGAAGATCATCTAGTCCAACCCCCCTGACTGAGCAGGATCACCTAGAC
>JANHGL010111855.1:0-10272 GCA_024611195.1 Ceyx melanurus | reverse complement strand
GGAGGCCGGGCGGGCCTGCCCTGTTTCCCTCCTTTGGGTGTCTGAGCCGCGCGGGGGGCGGTCGCGACAGCCTGCCGCCGAGGGTAGGGGTGGGGCGATTGGCAGCGGTTTCGGTGTCGTCCCGGTGCTCGTCCCGGCTGCCCGAGGCAGTCGCACGCATTGCGCAGCGGGGAGGGAGGGCGGCAGCGCGGGAAAGGCGCTTCCCACCCCTACCCCCCATCCCCGCGGGCTGCTGCGGGAGTTGGGGTGTCTCCCGCGGAGCGGTGTCCCCGTGTCCCATCGCTCCGGGTGCTGTCGCTGCTGCCGCTGTCCAAACCCCGTTCTGGTATTGCGCTCCTTAGTAATTGCGGTGGTTACACAGGCCTTTCTGTGGCCCATGGATGTGATCCTGTGGAGAAGGAAAGCAATAAAAGCGGTTTGTGGGTTGTTGGGGCTTTTTTTGGGGGGGTTGGTTTGTTTTCTTACGGCTGCTGCCATATAATTCTCTCCCTCGCTTGCCATCTGCCCCCTCGGGGACAACCCCGGGGAGTGGATCAGTGTCTGGCCCAGAGCTGGGCTTTCTAAAAACGAGAACTGTCAGCAAAAAGCTCTGAGTCAGCCTGTTGACTTTCAGTGTAGCAGCCCACAGGGGCTTCTGTTACTGTCCCTGCGAAGGCTCTGCCTTAGTTTGGAAACTGGTTTGTGAGTGGAGTCTGGATAACGAGCCCTGGAGTCTGGGTAACGAGCCCTGGAGTTTGGGTAACTAACGAACTCTATAGAGTGTGGGTGATGAGCCCTGGAGTTGGGATAATGAGCCTTGGAGTCTGGATAACCAACCCTAGAGTCTGGGTAACAAGCCCTGGAGTCTGGGTTATGAGACCCGGAGTCTGGTTAACCCTCCCTACTGAAATCTTGAAATCCCGTATCATGGGTGTCTGTCACTTTGCACTCTCTGTGCTCTGGAAAGTGAGATGTGAAATGCCAGGGAGTATTTCTCTTATTAGTATGTGGCCCTGAGTCTGTCTGACTTTGCCTCCTGCGTGTGAAAGGCGTTTCTCAAAAGGGTAAATGAGTCTGCAGGTATTGTAGGTGCTCGAGGTTATGTTCCTGAGTGGCATTGTCCACTGCTTGGATGTGCTGACTGCAGTAGGAAAGTTGCAATGGATCTCATCTTGCAATACCTCCTCTGTTGATTGTCACCTGTGTTGTCTTGAGTGCTTCAAAATCTGGCAACTTAAGTGTGTGGACAAGTGCAGAAGATTCAATTAATGGAGGGTAAGTAAGTAGCCTGGTGTGAAATTGTCTGCACCTGGAGGTTACTAGGAGATTTTGTCCTAAGCCCCAGAAATTCTTTTCCTTGTCCAGCCCGGCACAACCTCAAGCAAGTTGATAACTTGGAAATGTAAGCCTCAAACTCTTGCTTACACTGGCAATTTTTCTAGCACTCTTTTTGTTGTGTGCAGTGACTTTCCAGAAATTCCCATTGAAGGAGAATTGTCAACAGTGCAGTGTTTTGAGTCTTGATGTGTTTGGAAGTAAAGCTATTTATTAGATGTTAGTAATCAGAAAATAAATATTAGTGGTCCTAAAAGCTGACTTCTTGTTCCAGTGGCTTGTGCATTGTCTGCTGTGGTGGATATTGTTAAGCCTTTTGCATCTGAATTTGTAGGATCTGTCTAAACTTGATTTTAACCAAGCCTGGTGGAATTTTGTTTGGAGAAATTGTTATGTTACAGCTGTACTGATCCCTGTTTGTCCCGTTGATGGTAACTTCAGTTGGACAGCTGTCTTCCGGATGATGCCTTGTATTTGGCTGTATACAGCTTTTTCTGAGCATTCCTTACATGTAGAGATTTTCCTTGGCTATAAAAGCCAAAAATATTCAGCACTGTGCATGAGAAGACTAATTTTTTTTTTTTCTCCTTGTGTATTTAAGCCTTAAAATCCCATCCAAAAGAGGATTGGGAGTTTTCTGGTTCATCCAAACTGACAGTTATGCTTATAGGATCTAAGGCTTAGCTGCAGCCTGACATGCAAAAACAATTGCTTCTGGTCACTAGTGAATGCAGAAGCAGCTGGTTGGACAATGGTGTTTTCTCTGCCCTTCTAATGTGTACAAAATTGTCTTTACGTATGTTCACTTTTAACCAGACAATGAACAGATTCTGCAGTGGAGTGATCAAGACTTGCTGTGCTCTTTTGTTTCTCTTCCTCAGCCCTAATTTCAACCATTGCTAGCTGGTCCATTGTATCTTTACCTGACACCAGTGGTAGAAGCAGCGACATTTCACTTTCCTCTGCTAGAGTTTGAGGTTTGTGAGCATGGTGCCATGCAAACAGGTCACAAGCTGAAGGAGGCTTTCCTTTTTGAGGTGGCTTTCAATTGAAATATAGAAAGTACCTGCCAAAATATTTTACCACTCATAGAAAACTTACAGATTACTGTTGAAGATCCATTCAATATATAGAATATCGGCTGACTTATTTAGCTTCTTTTGATAGAAGGGTTAACTTACACCATTTTTTTTTTCTTTATTGTTTCTCTGCACAGGATTTCTAGAGAGGTTTTACATGGCAGCATGTGATGGCATTTTTTGTGGTACTTTGGTTTAGATGACTCAAGAGTTGCAGTAATATAGGGAACAAAACCTGCAGGACAGTGTTGTATCATCAAACAGCTTGTTTTCTCTTAAAGTCATGTGGAGATCTTTTAGTTTGTTTTTGGGATGCTTCTTAGACCTTTGATACTCTGAAAAGTATTTCCTGATCCCATCAGAGTAAGAGTTAACAGCTGGAATGTATATGATTAATTTCCACATGTGTTAAAGTGGTGATGGTTAAAAAATAACAAGGTTTTTTCTCTCGTTTTTGTTATTCTAGGAGACTCTGCAGAGGATTGTGTCTACTCTAGCAATCAAAAATGATGAAATTCACAACTTCATTGACACACTGAACCATACAATAAAAAATGTCCAGGTATATATGTTAATAATATAAGTTGTAGCTGACTGGGGAACAACTTTCTGTCAGTCTCAAATTGTTTGGGATGGGCTCTAAGAATCAAGATTAAATTATATCTTTGTGTTGGAGCCAGAAAGAAAAACATCTTTGGTTTAAGTCTGTCTGTATGTAACTGAAAGGTACTGTAGTTTGCTTTTAATATGAAAAGCTATTGTAGGGTTTGATTTGTGTGGGAAAGAGAATATGGATTTTGATACAGAGCCTCAAACTCCTGTTAGGGTAGTCTGGGTTTTCTTTTTTTAGATATCTGGTCTGTTTGGCCAATGTGAAAATTGAGGCTATCCTCATACTTGAGAGAATTCCTTGCTCTTTCTTTTCTTTTTTCAACTGCAGAGATGGAAATCATCCAGCAGATCTTTAAGCTGGCTTCTTCAGTGCAGTTTTTTCAGTATCAAATGAAACCACCTTATGTGGAACTGGATAACTGCTTCCTTATAAACACATGGTAACCATATGTAATTGTGCAAAGAAAATGAAGGTCTTGTGGTGGGGAACACAGCTGCCAAGTGTTTTGGTTCTGTGAAAGGTTATTGTGCAGCTTTTGTGGATTTCAGTCTGCAGTGTCCTAATGTAAAGTCTGCTTGGGGTGTGTCTATAATTCCTAATTTGGGTTTCCTAGGAGTGACAGGGTGTCTAGTGGTCATGGCAAAGCACATTTGGGTAATCAGTGCAGCTTTCAGTCTAAAAGACTGCATTGTTTTCAGTACAAATTGATGCAGCTTCAGTTCTGTTCTCAGGTAAACTCTTCTAATGTAAGCAGTGAGTTGGATGAAGAATTTGAAGGTCTGTACTCTATACTGGATGAGATGAAGGGGAGCATGGCCAGCACTATTCAGCAAGAAGAGGCTCGTAAAATTCAGACTCTTCAGGTAACTACAGCTGTAAAGTTTTGGGGCTGAGTAGCAGCAGCTTTAAACTTTAAACCTCCACTGAAAGTGAGATTCGGGTAATGTTGTGAAAAATGCAGTGAATGTAAGGTCCCCAGTACTGACTTAAAACATGGGGTGTTGTCACTGCCAGGAGCAGCCACTGCCTGGGAAAACAGGCTGCTGACTGCACAGAGGGCAGGGAGTGAGGAGGGACTGAGCTGAAGAGTGAAATCACTGAGCAGAGTTGTTCTTGCTCAACCAGGATAGAGCACCTTCCAACCTCCAATTTAACCTTTTTCTCCATGTCTCTGAGTCCTTCTGAAGTTTCTAATCAAACAGGTCTGCCCAGAAATTAATCTGAAACTGAGAACTGTTAGAGATAGTTACTCATCTGGCAGTTTGATTTTTTTTCCTGTTAATTTTGTTAATATATGGTAATTTTCTGATAGTTAATCTAATTGGATCAGGCTCAGATGTGGTTGAACCAAATTCTGATTGGTTGTCAGTATGGTACAACTGTATCAAGAATTTCTGCCTCATATAATAATTCTTACTCTCTGTTTTTGCCTTAGGATCAGCTTAGCCAGTGTAGTAATGCCCTGGAGAGTTCTGAAGAGCTGCTGGAACTTGCTGCGCAGTCACTGGACATAAAGGATCCTGTGGAATTCTTGAAGGTAGAAACCTTGAATGGATATGCTTGAGGCAGATGTTAATAAGATATTTGCTTTTCAGAACTTCATGCAATCAGTGGATGTTTTATTTGCAGCCCTAAACCTCTGTAGCTGTCCTGAAAAATCTTAGGAAACTGAATTAACGGCAGCAATTTCTCTGTTCCCCAAAACCTCCTCATGTGTTTATATACTGTGCAGTCATGAGCCTGCTTTGGGCCTCAGTGTGATTCCAAGAAAAAGAAGGTGTACTTTACCACAGCAGGCGTGAAAATAAGGCAACTTGTCTCTAACTGGAAGAATACACTTGATAATAAAACAGTTTTACACAGACACTGACTCAGGACACTAGGTACAGTAATCCTTGTATCAGTAGACGGGACAGCCCTGCTAAATCCAAGACAATTACTTTTGCCTCTCTGCATTTTAAGAAGAACAAGAACACCAATTTTTCTAAAGGAGCTGTCTGCCTGTGTCAGTTGTACCTTTTGGCAACGTGTTTTGTGCTGTCACACTTTCTGAGTGTCAGCTTTAGTTTATTTGCCTTGAAGAGTGACAATTCCTTAACTGAGGACTTCAGTTTGAGTTGTCTTCTCTGTCTTGTCATAGCTGTGTAAAAAACCCAACCAACCAACAAAAAAAATACGTTAAGTTGAGCAGTACACAAAATGTAGCTTTGAATTTACTGTGGGCTGTTATTTCCAGATCTCTAATGTTCTTTTCAATCAATTATGGGAAGTCATTTGACTTTTTACTTGGGGAAAGATGTCTTGAATTTGGAGGCTGAGGCTTAAGAAACTGAAATCTCATTCAGTGCACTCCAGTATCTAGGATTTGCAACTTGCACTGGTAGCTGTGCAACTGCAAGATGTGGCATTTTGAGATAATCTTTCCTTGGTGATTAGCTGTCTAAATCTGTTGCTCTGCTAATGGGAATGCCAGATGTTCCTAAGAGGGCAGCTCCTGCCCTGATTCACTGGCACAAGTGTTCTGTGGATCCTCTGGTAAATCAGTTCAGGAGAATTGGCAAAAGACTAAATTATGAAATTTATTTATTTTATGTTAGATTTTTGGTAGCTTTTTTTTTTTTTTTTCCACTGCACTGGCTTACCTGGAAGTCAGAAGAACACAAAAGGCAGCACTCAGTCTGAGTTCAGTGCTTAGGATGTGATCTGACCTTGCTCCCCTGAGCTGGGCTGTACCCCTCTTTGTCAGTACCCTTCAAACAACTGAATTGAGAGGAGTTGGAGTTCTGTCTGCCATGGATTCCACAAGCTGTAGAAGTTACCAGGAAGGCTTTTGTTTTTAGGTAGCTCTGTTTTGTCTACAACTATTGTGTAGGAAAATAAGTTAGTAGTTCCTGTGATTTGACGTAAAACTAAGCTATCTCTTTGGCTAAATTCTAAATGCTTGGGAGTAATTTTTTCTGCTTTTTATTATATATTTTGGGAATACAGAATTGGTTTTGTAGCAGGGGCAACTTTTTTTTCAATTATTGTTACTCATTCTTTGCTATGTATTTAATGAAAAATTTGGAAGTATTCACTTTTGTTTGACTTTATAAACTGGGAAGCTACTTGATGTTTCTCCTCTTTCCTTTGGAAGGGAAGATATTTCAGCTGAATAGCAACTAGATCAAGTAGCAATATTAACTCCAAACATGGATTGAACAGACCTAACTAAGCCTTCACTACTTTAACAGTACATATTGTCTTAGGTTTGCAGTTCCTGTTGGTGAAGGACAGGGAGCTTGTCTTTCTGAGTGACAGTTAATGTTTTCCTTTGAAATGCACCCTCACCACTCCTGCACCTGCTTCAGTGGTACTTAAGTGCTGGGAAAAAAATATGTAATGTAGCTTGGAATAGTGACATATGGAGAGAGCTTTTTAGGAGTTACTGTAGGAATAGTACAGTGACCTTCAGAGGAAAGTCAAAGCAAGTCCTGGTTTTATTTGTGAGTTTAGTCTTATGATGAATAACCAAACAAGTCAGGTTTCACAGAAAATACCATGACAGTTAAATTTTACTGAACTGGTTGTGGGCCTCTTTGAAAATGTGGTGGAGAGTAACTGAAATGAGAGGAATCTGAAGCAACAGTCACACCCAGGCAGCTGTGTAACTTGGAATTGGTTTGGTGGCTTCTTGAGATCAGGATGTTTCCCCAGGTAATACGTTGTTGCAGTTTTAATCAATACTGTTAAAATGATGGTAATGTTAAACTCCTTTTTGATCTTTAAAGCTGAGTAATACAGCAGAGATTGTTCTCATCTTGCTTGCATGTTACTGCCATTGATACTTGCATGGAAATACTAATGTCTTTTTCTCTCTTCTCCCTGATGTATATCAAGGCTGCCAGACAGATCAAAGATAGGTACAGTACAAATTCTATTGCTTTTGTGTCTTTGAATTAATCTTACCCTTGAAAATGCATTTATTTTGTAAGGGCTGTAGTCAGCTTATATAAAATTCTCTTGACTCAGGTCTCAAGTGTTTGTTGTGACATCAAAACTTTAGAGAGAGAACTAAACTTCAGTGCTTCTCCTGTGGTGTTTTTCTTTGCTTGACTCTTGGCCTCTCATAGATTAATAAAGGTTTTTTAATGCAGGGAAGTAGAGCTCTGCAGCAGCTATTATCATTACTTCAAGTATCTATAAATATGTCATTAATACAGTTTATAATTAGAAATCTTTAAAACCTGGTGGCTGAAACAAGAATATTTCAAACTGGCTGTCCCTTTAAATTGTAAGATCTTAGGTTTTTTTAAGTGCTTACAAACCTTTTCTGGATAATTTTCCTTTTGATTGTGAAGCCTTGTAGCTGTGGCAGTGTTTCTGATGGCATCAGTCTGACTGATGTCAATTAAATAGCTATTTCTGGTAGCTGTTCTGTGAATTGTATCTTCAAACCATTGTTCAGAAAGCAAAATTTTAGTGTTTTGAAATAAATGTTAAGGCCATTTTCCTTCACTTTGGAATGATGATAAATATCTTCTGAGAGTCTGATCTTCTGCTTCAGAAAACTTAATATTGTAGGCATTTGAAAGACAGCTGACAGGGTGTTCCCAGTCCATACTGCTCTTAGGCACCATATGGATTGGCTGACAGTTCACAGGTTTCCAGAGAAGTATCTGGTTGTCATCTTCTCTGAAGTTTTGTGTAAAAAATGAATAATAGTTGGATAAATAAATCTTTGCTTTTCGAAGTATAAAGGTCAAATCAGAGGGTAGTGGCAGTGGTGGGAACCATAATAATTTTTCCTGTAATAAGCATCCTCTTAACTCTTCCAGTTTCTTGCAATGCTGTGTGATTTATTTTTTTTTTAGTGTTTTGTTTTGCCTTTTTTTTTGTTGTTGTTGTTTTTGTGTTGGGTTTTTTTTTTGTCTGTTTGAACCAGTTGTGGCTGCTCTAAGATTTGTGCAGAGGTCAGAGCTGCCAAGCCCCCTTGCTTTCTGTCACTCCTCACTGCAGTGAGAGGCTGAGTGCCTGAATCCTGGGCAGGGATTCAGAGAGAAATAAACTCAATGGCAACAGAGTGCTTTTGATCATCTCTTAACTGCAGTGCTGGGCACACAGGGGATCACTTCTTGAGATGTACTGCCAGTGCAAGCTGGGTACCTGGTTTATATTCAGGCTGAACATACAGAGTCATCATATTTCTCAGAAAGGGCAGTCTTAGGTTCCCTGGAATTCATTTGCACAGTGTAATAAAATTAGGGTTAGGGTCTTTTCCCCCTCCAGTGTTAATTTACTTCACCTTCTCTCCTCCATCCCTATTTTATTTTGGTGACCTAAAGCCTAAATTATTACTCTTACCACAAAACCAGTTCAGCTGGGAGACATACTGGAGATAACCACTACCCACAAGGCTATACATTTCAGTATGCCCATACTGTGTAACTGCACATTCATTGCTGTTGCTTATTTGAACTAAAACTCCACCAGACACCCCATCTCCTGCCTCAGGTTGATTGGTAAATAATGGCTATTTACTAGAAAATCAGGCTTTGATCAGTGTGCTGGTCAAGGGTTTGATATTAACCACACTGCTGCCTTTTTGAAAATGGCTTTGGGGATTAAACAATGCAAAAATGGATTTTTGGTAATGCTCTTTTCTTGACCTTAGAGTGACAGTGGCTTCAGCATTCCGCATCAGCCTGAAACCAGAGGTCAGTGACAGCATGACTCACCTGATGGTGGACTTTGCTCTGGAAAGGCACATACTGCAGGCTGTCAAGTTTTTGCCAGGTAAAAAAAATCTGCATGCAGTGGGTTTTGAATTTGTAATGACATTAATAACTTGCAATCTTTTCAGCAAACCAACCAAAACCACACCTCTCTTTTTGCGTGAGGGTACTTAAGCTCATTGTCATTCATTGGATGTTAAGCTGAGGGGTAAAGTCTTCTGATTTTATTGTGTTAATTTCTACATAATAAAGCCTTTCAGGTGATAATAAAAAATATCTCAGAGGTGATAATCAGTCCTCCTGATCCGGTTTTGGTTTTGTTTTAATTCCTCTGTACTTGCTGAAGTTGTTTCTCTAGACTATACCCACTAGCTTGATGCTTAGTGACACTCAGAGTCCTGCTCACCTGCAGCAGGGTTATGCATGGTACTGTCAGCTAACATAGCACTCACAAGAGTGGTTACAGGTCTGAAATGCAAGAGAGGGATAATGTACCAGGGCACTGATACTACCATAACACAAAATGTGTGTTGATGCATCTGTTCCTAGCTGAAAGTAAACTTGGAATACAATGTTGCAGTGTCTGCTGCTCGTGTCTTTCTAGTGGTGCAGCTTTCCTATATAAAACACTCTGCCCTTGACTGATACCAAGAATACATTGACAAGACTGCTCCTGGCAGGGATGTGAATTGTTTCACTTTTAAGTCACCAGTCTAAATCTGTTAAGGACTTGGCAGCATCAGTTTACATTTCTTGAGTGCTGCAGATACAGTATTTGGTGTAGGAAATGACCAACGTTATTCCTTGTGGTCAGCTAGCAATGTCTACGCAGAAATTCACCTTTTGGTTTTAGAATCTGGATGTCAGTCCATGCTCTGTGTTTCAGATAAGAGTACAAGGCAGGTAAGCTGATCACAGTGCAGCTGTTTAATGGGAGCTCTGACAGCTTAGTGAGCATGCACAAAGTCCTGTGATCCTGTGATGGAAATATTCTACTGTAATGCCAAGCTATTAAATTACTCTGACACCCAATACAGATAGCTAAACAAGCAAAAATGCACTGAGCATTGACAGACCTTCATACATCAGGATATTTCCTAATGTCCTAGTGTGGGAAGCAGAAAGCAGGTTTGGTGTTGTGGTGATGCAGGTATTTGAACACTGCTCACCAGAATCATTCTGAAGACTTGGTCACTCCAAGAAGAGGAAAATACATAAAACATGGAAGGAGGGTCAGGCCACCTGGGAAGAATATAGGGAGGTTGTCAAGGATGCAGGGATGCAACAAGGAAAGCTAAGGCTTCCCTTGAAATCAAGCTAGTGAGGGAGGCCAAGGACAACAAGAAAAGCTTCTTCAAGTATGTTGGAGGCATAGAGGTAATGTGTGTCGCTACTGGATGAAGCGGGTGCCCTGGTCACTGAGGACATACGGAAGGCTGAATTACTGAATGCCACCTTTGCCACGGTCTTTACTTCTAAGGTCAGCTACCAGGAGTCCCAGGTCTCCAAGACCACAAATGAAGTCTGGAGGGAGGAAGTTCTTTCCTCAGTT